>LGSN01000050.1:0-90366 GCA_001314375.1 Phytophthora podocarpi
CTAGATTTAGGCGAACGACTGGTCCGCATAAATTTAGAGATCTCATTGGTAGAAAGCAGCATCTTTCTACCCAATTAGAATCATAGGATTCTGCCGACCACCCGTCGACAAACCCCTATTACATAGTATGACTTTTAGGAGGTAACTTCACTACAAATAAGCAAACAAAATACAGTTCTCAATTTCACCTAAAGTGTTAATTATTATCTTTAACCTAACTTTAATTATACGTGTGAGACGCAAGTATAATAGAGTTAAGTCTAAGAGACCTACGCTTCCTCATACGCGTGCGCACACGTGTAAGCTGAAGTATTGGGCTAAGTAGGCCCATTACAAACAACACGATCCATTTACCATGCTTTTGTCACCTCCCTTGATTGTCAGCGATCACTCTGCATGCTAGTCCATGTCAATTTGCTACGAGCAAGCTAAGGAAATCAAAGGTTAACGACGAGCTTGTTAATTTTAAAACGAGCACACAAAATGTAGAGCTACCGAAGCCATGCAAGCACGTCCTAATGCGGCATCTCCATCGCGCCTGCAAAGGTGCTGCGAATCTCCGAGATCCTGACCGTGCGGACACGGTAGTTGGTCATCCGGAAGAGGTTGTTGAGCCGCAAGCCTCGAAGGTTCGGGTCGTACGGCAGCGGCAGATTCAGACGGCTGTACACCTTCTGAATGCTGTCCATTCCCCACTCAGCGGCCTGCCTCACGGAGGTGATGGCGTTGTGCAGCGCACGCGCGGAACTGCGCAACGAGGGCAGGATCCTGTCCAGGTCTCCGTCCTTGAGCGGCGTCAGGATTCTGCCAGTCATGGTCGTGGAGCACGGGAAGGTGGAGTCGGACACGACGTTCATGCGCTGGTCCGGACAGTACATGGGGTCCGTCAGCTTCATCCGAAACTCGAGCGAAGTGTCCGAGTCGTTTCACGACCCGGGGCAGTTGTGCTTACACCAGATGAAGCAGCCGTCGGCTGCTAAGCAAATGGTGTCGGTGACGAACACCGAGTGCAGCCAGCCGTTGGACATGGCGTTCTGCAGGTCCGCGTTGGATGGTTGTTGGACCTGCACGACATCCATAAAGAAACACAATACAGTAAGCAGATAGATAAGCATCAACTTGCACAACTTGCATGCGTACGTACGCGGAAGTTCTTGCCGTCGATGAAGCCAAATGTGTTCTTCAAAAGAGGCTCACATGCCTCGACCAGCTTGGCCATCTCTGTCTGGTGCGAAGGCGAGGGCTATGCGATGCGTGCCGGAGCGTAGTCGTCCGGCGTCTGCGTCAGCGCCTCCTCGACTCTGCGTAGAGTTCTCGACAAGGTGCTGGGCGGCACCCCAAACAGCATGCACAATGTGCTGTTTTCCATAGAGCCCACATAGAAGCATATAATGAGCCCTAAGACTTGGTGATGGTAGCGCAGCTTTGGTGGCCGGTCGCTCGACGCTGGCAGCGGGATGTAGTAGAGGCGAGAAAACCTCTGCAACAGTTGATGGAACGCCGCCCTGCATGCATACGGACCGAAGTTAGTCTTGTCAACATAAGTAGCCTACGTGATCATACCATCCGCAGCTTCTCTCGTTAGACTGGTAGCGTTCAAAACGTTGGTGTCGTGGCCGTACTTGTACAAGGTCATCCACGCGGCCTCGCACGGCACGTCTAGGCACTGAGAGGTCAGGTAGTGCCACGTGCGCATCGCGATACGCCATGCCTCCTCCACCAGCATCTGGTGGGCGTCGCGGCGAGCCTCGTTCAGCTTCTCGTTGTGCGTCAGGTACGCCTCGCACAGGAACAACAGCACGCCGCTGTCGTCGTCTTCGCTCATCTTGCGTGGGAGCGGTCTCGAAGCCAAATGGAGAACTTCGAGCGGAATCTGGAAAATTTTCGTGGCCTTAGTGTCCTATGAAAAGTGCCCCGTTGCGAGTGCATTTGATAGGCTAAAGTTCCAAACATGGACTATCTGAACCGACCAGAGTTGTTGCCAGAATGCGGTTTGTGGTGGACGAAATTTGGGATAAGTCTCGACACATCTGCTGCAACTATGTCGGGTGATTTCTCTATTTTTGGTAGGCGTCCAATGCCGCTCAAATACGTTTCCATAGCAATAACTCTGAGCTCGATCAGTTTCAATTAACCAGCAACCCACAACCAGCACTCCACCAACTTGCCTTGTCAATGCCTGTAAATCTTAAGCTCGGAGAAAAATACATTACAAGATGTCGGAGACTTCGGCAAGACCGACGAGACGTCTGCGTCGTGTCAACGACACTTGCTTAACCTCAGTAAAATTTGTCCTAGGAGAAGGACCAAATCAGTATTTTATGTGGCTTACAAAAAATTACTTTGGATTAGTATAACATGATTTTTGCCTCGAAAACCCCAGAGTGTATCTTATAACAAATCACGCATCACTATTAGAAACTAAATATATCCGTCGGTTGCAAACCACATACTCAACTCAATATAAACCTTCGATTTTGTCCTAACAAATATCAAACATGATATGTTATTAGTGACACTATTAATAGCTCAATTATTAGCAGTTTAGGTATGCACCTCATTAAAAGAGAAAAAACACCGAACTGCGATATCAAGCGGGCAACAGCCCGTGAACCAGTATTCAAGACGTCCACAGGAGATCGTAGGTCACCGTTAGATTCAGACACATGCACGAAGTTCGCAGGGCAAAACCCATTGAGTCAACACTTGATCGGGTCAATCATTCGCATGCACGGTGTACAAGTATTCATCAGCATTGGAGACGGGGGATACCGTATCCCGGATACGACACTATTATCGAATAAGACTACCAGTATTTACATTTAAATTTAAAAAATAATTAGGCTGTTTCGACTTGTTTGGCTCGACCCAGCTCATTTACTTATTCGACTTGGGTCGAAATAGCTGGATGATTATTTTCGGAACCAAACCAGCAATTTTACAGCTAACGGGTATTTGCCCTAAGGCGAACACGGCCTTAAAATAGCTGGTATTTTTTTTTCAGACAGTTATTGGCCAGGATTTATTGCAATTGGGTGCCTTCTAAAACAAAGTCGCCCATTAAAAGTTTAATCATGATGATTGTTTTTATCATGTTGCTCTTACCGGTGGGGTTGTTCTAACTTGCTCTTACTAAAAAGTAGCAACATGGTAAAACATGTGACTGACATGCGAACTCCACTAAACCCAAAGGTCGTGTTCCAGCAACTGTCTTGGGGCGCATTAGCTATGTAATTTTAAATTATCAAATGGTTTAAAATCGCGACTGATCGGTAATTTATGTTTTAACTAAATTACCGACCACTCGCGAATCATGTTTGGAGCACCCATAAGGTGCAAAACCCAGCAGGTTGGATGGGTACCCCCACCCCCACAAAAAAAGCACGTTGCTGCTGGCCGGGTTGTTTATGATTAAAACACCCAGAAACCTATGTAATCACCTACATAAATGACAGGTCCAAAACAGGTCAGACTAAATTTTTGAAAACTGGGAAGCGAACCCAAAATCGCGAGTAGCGTTAGCTCCTAAAGGCCTGGCCTTGAAGGATGCAAAATGAATGTTACAAGGTTCTCGTGACTCTTCCATCGCTCAATATTTTAGCTATTCGCTCGGTAAAGATGCCTTAAAGTTTTACTAGATGTTTAGTTTATGTGATTAGTAGGAAAGGTAAGTCTTCAACCTGGCCTGTAGATTTACCGGGAAAAAATCCATAATTCCAAACCCAAAAAGTGGTACTTCTTGGCATAGTTGAAAGTCAGTAGCTCGGCCTCGGAGTTCCTGAGTAGATAGCCTGCGAATCATTCACTAAGTGTTTCACTTGTGCTTCATCTACATGTACTATACATGTACTATACATGTACTATACATGTACTATTAATACATGTACGTGCATCATCCCGTTCGTTGCTGTTTGATTGACTTATCGCCTACTTTCCTGCTTACTCGCGCTTCCCCCAAGCTTAACTTGAAATAAAGCTTTCCCTTTACGCGCGGCGGACACGACGACTGGCACACTTCTGGCTGGTTGCCGCTAAAGAGCTCAGGGCCGCCGTGGAGGTTGGAGTCGTCGTTTCCTCGGCGGTCGTCTTCTCCTGGCTGTAAGAGCTCGTACTAGAAGTGGAAGGCGTGTCCGTCGTAGCAGTGGGCGCCGCGGCTTCAAACTCTGCCGATGAGCTGCTCGCAATAAGCTCCTTTGTCAAGGATGAGGTCGTCGACGAACCAGCCGTCGAAGTCGTGGTCGAGCTGGTCGTGGCGGTTCCACTAGAAGCACCCGTGTTGACAACAGCCGCGTAGGACGCTACCGTCAACGTCACGTCAGTTCCAGTGAAAGGCTCCGTGCCAGCCTGGACAGTGTTCAGGTACTGACTCGAAGAGAAGCTCTCGCTGTCAATGAGATAGGTGAAGAAGTCCATGAGATCACCCGAGAAACTCTTGACCGTGTCGGAAGCAACGAATGAGTAAACGGTCGTATCACCGTTAGCACCACTATACAGGCTCCAATCGGTGTCCGCAATAGTGGTCGTAGCGACAACGGAGCCCGTGCTTGAGATCGGGCCAGCACCACCAAGAGCAGCCAGCCAGATCATGATCTCGAATTCGTTGTCACCATCGGACGTCGAACTCGTGAACAGGTCGTACGAAACGTCAGCAACGATGGTACCGCTGTAGTCGAGCGAGTACTCCATGGTCGTCGGGATGGACGAGACGCTGGAGAGCTGCACGGCGTC
The DNA here is from genome assembly GCA_001314375.1 of Phytophthora podocarpi. Lineage (NCBI taxonomy): Eukaryota > Oomycota > Peronosporomycetes > Peronosporales > Peronosporaceae > Phytophthora > Phytophthora podocarpi. Next base: position 4,729 of record LGSN01000050.1, read on the forward strand.
GAACTGGAGGGCGGCGTTGGCGTAAGACTTGACATTCGATGACGCACCCGCCCATGTCCAGTTGGTGTACCAGGCGACGGACGAACCGCTGCTGCTGTCCAGGCCAGTGCACTGGCTGCCCGAAGTGGCGTAGTTCTTACCCCATAGGTTGTTGTAGATGATGTAGCTATCCGTGGTCGCTGTTCCCCACTGGTCGCAGAAATTGTCGGCATAGGCGGCCGCCAACGCCCCAGCGGTCATAGCAGCAGCGAAGAACACCTTCATGGTTGTTGGGTCTTGGCAATTGAGGTAGGCTGGGTGATTGGAACGCAGCAGATTGTTGAATGGTGCAGTTCCTCGACGGCGTTTCGCTGGTCACACTTAGCGCTCATTAGCCTCTGTATCTTTCGCTAGGCGAACGCTGGTCTGCTCATCCTGCTTTCCAGGTCATCAGCTGGTGATATTGCTGATGCAGTCCAGTAAAGGTCGGAGCCGCATACAAAAACAAGTGAATTGTCGTAGCTGAAGCAAGTTCTGAACTCTTTTTGCGCCCTGCCATTGGCTGGTCGGACTTGAAGCGGAGTGCCCCGTCTCAGCACGTGATCTTATGGTTGATCATCTCATGAGGGACGTTCTTAGGGGTTAACGTCAGACCAGGGCACGTGTTCTCATAGCTACGATTCGTACCGTAGTCTACAAGTCATAGTGATCGAATGTACATCTATAGTGTGGTTGTCTCGATGTCTTATGCTCGGGCAGAAGTACTAGTAGCGGTGTTAGTGATCGCTTTGCGGGTCGATATCGTGCAAAGAAGTTCCAACCGAACTTGATCTGTCAAGTCGACGTCTATGATGGCCACTGTAGGATAAGCCAGCAGCGTACAGCTATTATCCCAGGCTATCGTGACAAAAGAAAGCCCTGGCGTGTTGCTGCATCTGGCATGGCGACAGGCAAAATTGACTGCGACTGGCGCAAGGAGGCGTAGGTGCATATGGCTGATGCCATTGGCATGGGGCTCATGAGTGTCACGGACGTCAGCCAACAGCAGGCCGATGCGAGATCTCTCAAAACAGCATTCAGGCCACCAAGACAGTATTGAAGTCTAGCGCCTCATTTCTCTTCTGCTACCTACAATTCGTCGACCGCATCATGTTTGTGCGATACAAGCCCTGGGTATTCCATGACAACGGCACAATGTCATTTTTATGCGTTTGTCGCCGAGAATGGGCTGCACAAGTCCGCCTTTACATGTCAAAGTTGATGCGTTGAAACGATCGGGTGAAGATGCGTTGCTCTGAGCTACTTGCTCACGCACCTTAGACATTTCTGCGGTCACTAAATTGGGTCTTGTATTGATTTCGTTGAAGCACTTGGGAATACACAACGATGGAAGTTGCTGATTAAGGATAAAGGGAAACTATAATACATGTAGCTGAATTACATGTATGATACGCCCTCCATTCTACGTGGATCTGCTTAACTTATCGGACTCCACGGGGCCGAGAGCATGCATCATGCATCATGTATGGCAACAAATGAAAGTTACCAGTACATTTTAAGAGTAGAGTTCAGTTATCCAATAACGTTACCTTACCTTTTTAAAATAATTTAAAAATTATAAGAAAAGAGGAATTGGATAACTATCCGAATCCAAATAACCCCATAGTACATGTAGTAGTGCTTTCATGTTACTCCGCAGCCGATTCATTAGTAGTCGAGACTATTAGTACCTATATGTAGCAGACCTTGGTCTGCCAATGCCTCGTCGGCGTCTGTCCCTGTAAGTTTTTCATGAAAGTCAAAGAGTAGTCACCCTTTGCGGAGTCGTCACCTACCGGTACTCCCTTTCGGGAAATCTCGGTTAGATAGTTTTTGGGTCGTCTGCGGGTCTGATAAGGTACCTGGTCGGGTATTCATATTCCTGCGGTCAGGCTCATGGTCAGGCTGACCCAGCACCTGATCCGTAAAATATTTGGGCTATAAGATTCTGTAATATAATACGGAAATTTAATGGTAAATTACTTTTTACCCTTTCTGTATAAATTATGGGAGGTGCAAAGAAAGAAACAACTTGATTTTTCTAAACAACTGAATCCGAAAGTCATCAGTGCGCTCTATCAGCAAATAAAAAGTAATGATCACCTAAAGTTGGTGTACAGTATCACTTTATCGCCAGTACAATAGTGACCAGCGCGCCTCGCTTCGCTCGGGATATGGAGATAGTATGTCCTGGCGAGTACGATGCTCGGCGCTGTGCCCGCCTTTGCAAATACCGCGCGGGTTTACTATGGCTACACGTGCTCGCAACCGCACACCTCCGTTGGAGCACCTGCAACAACAACTTTTACATGTACCGGTACCGGAAATCAATAATACTCAGAACAATTAGGACACTTTATAACAGCTTTTAGGTAGCTACGATTTTTCAGGCGCCACTTCCAAAGTGATTTGGGATTGAAACGGAAACGCTCGGTGAAACGCAATCGGTTCTTACCACGGTGCCGAATATACTACTTCAGTACGTACCACTACGTATTATAGTAAGAAGGTTCCGAAGTGCTATTTCTCATATAGAAAGGTTCTATTTCTTATAGAATTTAAATGCCTCGCTTTAAAACCGTTTTAAAACCGTTCTTTTTCAAGCGTTGGTTCCATTAAATGGATCAAATTTTGGTGTTTTATGAGATCAGACTTGACCCAATTATCGGTAAAATGCAAGGCACTTGTATTGCTATCGCTACGAATCATGTACCAACTCAAGCACTCAACTTCAAACTACGTAACGCTTACGCCACATGCAGAACACCTTGGCTTTCAGCATGTCAATCACTGTGGGTTGATCTGGGGAGCTGTCGTCGTCATCGCTGGCAAGATCCAGATACGGCCAAATTTTCGAGGAATGGCATTTAACGATTTTTTTCTTCTTACCGCAAAAAGTAAAAATAACAATCGCAGTTGGCGATGTGCATCTTCATATTCTTGGATACAGCAGACATGGACTGGTGACAATGATTGCACTTCGTTCGTTTCGTCAAGAAGTTAGGATCGACGTATTCCTTGCCAAAATGGTCCCATTGTCCGCCTCGCTTGCGTCTTGCCATCTTGTGAGTTTGCTGCTGTCGGGGAGAAGCGAAATCAACGTCTGAAAAGTAGCACGAGAAACGGGAGAGCGGTCTTACCAGTTTGCGTTCGTAGAAGGCAACGGATCGGCAATACGCTGGCACCAGGCTGAAGCCAAACGGGGCATGTTTCCCTCAGAAGCTGGCGACACAAAATAAAAAAAACAAAAAAGACGTTTCGAACGTTCGGTTTGGTTTTTTTATGGTGATCTCCAAAATAATACCTTTCCATAAATTTTCAGGTATGGGTCTGGCATGGCCGTAAATTTATCTTCGCTGCAATCTACTGTAGTATCAGCGAGTCTGGATCTGGGTTAGACGGACCCGACGACCCGAAAAATAATCTGCCGAAATTTCAGAAAACTGTACATGTTCAAGAAAACACTGCATAGACAGTCGAACATCAAAGTAACTTTTATTGAAAGGATCGTATCAAAGATGGAGTGACTCTTACGATCTCCAATTCTTTCTCACCCAATAAAGCACAAACATACAAACCACACCAGATGCATGCACAGAGAGCTCGTAGTTTCGCGTATCGCGGTATCCCACCTTTGGGGTAGCTAACTCGGTGCAGGGGGTTGGACCATTATTACATCGGGCCACAGTAAATTCGCACTTAAGCACGGAGGCGACGGCGGCAGCTGGAAGGAGCCGACGGAGTCGAGGGCGTACTCCAACTGTTCGATCCAGTCGACGAAGTCGTTGGGGTGCTCCAACTGTTAGAGCCCATCGAGGATCCTGTAGACGGAGTGGAAGGCGTCGTCTCCGAGGAGCCAGCAGTAGATGTTTCGCTAGAGCCACCAGTAGATGTTTCGCTAGAGCCACCAGTGGAAGTCTCGCTCGAACCACCAGTCGAAGTCTCACCCGAACCACCCGTCGAAGTCTCACTCGATCCGCCCGTCGAGGTCTCACTCGAACCGTCCGTGGAAGTTTCGCTCGAACCGCCCGTGGAAGTTTCGCTCGAACCGCCCGTGGAAGTCTCGCTCGAACCGCCCGAGGAAGTCTCGCTCGAACCACCAGTCGAAGTCTCACCCGAACCACCCGTCGAAGTCTCACTCGATCCACCCGTGGAAGTCTCGCTCGAACCGCCCGTGGACGTCGTGGGAAGGCTCCAACCGTTCGAGGATGACTGAGTGGTGCCCGTGCCGGAGCCCGGCGTAGTGGTCGTACCGCTGCTGCCTGAGCCAGTTGTCCCAGCCGACGATCCGAGAGCGTCAGTGCCCGCAGCGTAAGTGGCAGTCGGCGGCTGTGTGAGCTGGGTCCCAGGGTTGCCCATCGAGTCGGCAGAAGCTGTAGCCGCTGCAGCGGCGATTAAAGCAGCAGCAAAGAAAACCTTCATGTCTGTTGTGGCTAGTAAGTCTGGATGAGTACCAGAAGGAAAATTGTAGAATGACAAATGCAACTCCAGCCACAGTGGTGGTCGCGTGCAGCAACGACTGCGCATCTTGCCCTAAGATCTCGCTCGTCACCTAGTGTCTCAACTCGTGGCTCCCAAGCATCAGCTGGGGCTTTGTCCGCATAATAATGACCATTTTGCTTACGCGGAAGCTAGGAAATGTATCAAACGGACAACTTGCTTGTCCACAGCGACCAAAAAAACGAGTAAAACTACAAGTTACCTAATGGTTCTCGAATTCGAGATGTAAGTCAATGCTTTGGCGACATTACAGATCCAATCGTAAAGTGCACACAGATGAACTACATGTAAGCAAAACTCTTCAGTGAACAGAGAGGTTCCACACAATTATATCAACCTTTATTACAGTATCGGTACATGTATTAATACATGGTACTTTGAAGTCATGCACCAGTACAACTTTAAGTGAAATTTATCGAATTACTTTGCGTCAAACAGTACATCCCCACCGCTGTTTATGCCTTTTTTGTATGAGAGGGGCGCGAAGATTTGCCCAGCGGACATCGACTTTGGTCTCGCTGCACGCTACAATTGTATGAATGTATGTGTCGTTCCTTTCGCACGCGCAAACCTTGCTCGCGATACTGTACAACGGTCCTATTGGACGAGGGCAGCGTGTCGTCGCCCAAAAAAAACACTTTCAATTAGACGCACCAATCTGGCGGAAGATGTCAGTTTGAGCTTTGCTGCGATGTGTAAAACGTTTTTGTGCTTACGAACTGCGTGCCATCCACACACCACCGTGCGACACTAAAGTCTCACTTTTAAGTTCTTTAAAAAGAACATGTGACTGTACTGTATTAATATTTTGTATCGTTTTCCGGTTCAGACTGGTGCCGTCGGAAATATTTTTCGGGTGTCCCCTGCGAAGTGATGCAGTATGTTTTCTCATTACATGTACTTTTGGCGCGCAAGTCAGCAACGTGTGGATATTGCCATTTCAGATTTGTTATTTACGTCTTCTCACATACCGGTTACATGAACATGTATCAAATCAGGTATCTTCGCTTTACCTCAAGAGGTTGAACCAGCGTGAGTCAGGTATATGGAATTTCCAATTTGGAAAGGCAAGGACGCTGCTGTTCATGATGGTTCCGACGGAATCACGGATAGCCTTGCTCAATTCGACAACATCGTTCTCAGGAGATCATGAAGGAGCCAAGGCAAGATGTGAACGTCGTTGTCCCTTCGTTCAACCCGGTGGATCACAGCAAGTGACGCGACGGAGGTAAGGCACGCTAAGGCTTAAATCAAGACAAGACCTCAACGGAGGCACCTAGTCTGGCGAGCCGTATCCGTGCCCTCCTTCGTGGTAGCGCAGTATTTAATGTGATTTCGCGAGAGAAGTTTCAATTCCACTTTGCTTTCAAACGGAGCGCTGTGCCAACTATCGATGTCATCTAGCAACTCGACCCGTATCAAAATCGGCAGCACTGCCTTCGCGTCTGTGGAAGTACATGTAACATCGTTGCGCGTGGGTTCAAACGCTAGCTCGACGCTGCATACTGTGGAAGAGTCGTGGGGAGTATACATTACTATTGTTGGAAATTCTTCTGCATATTAGCTTGGGAATATCCTATGTAGTTTCTATCTGGCATTGTAGTACCGTAATTTTATCTCTCACGTTCAAACCAACGTACATTCATAAATACACTAGGATTTGTATGAGATCCATGGACAATAAAATATTCGAAGTAAAATACTTAATAACGCTACTTCATCGTTTAGCAATTCAATGGTCATCAAACAATTTGTTGAGCATCAAGCGTCGTCCACCCACAATGGCTCCTCGCGCCGTCTCCGTCTTCTACGGCTCGCAGACCGGTTGCGCCGAGTCCATCGCCCAGGTCCGACCTCTTCTTTCGTCTCCATCTCACGGCGATTGCAGCGTTAATTGGCAGTGATTGACCAAGTTTTAACGTGTTGACACATGCCGCAGCGCATTTATGACGAGGCGATGGAAAAAGAATTGGACGCGGAGCTGCATCCGCTCAATGAGTTCCAGAAAGTAAGTCGCTGCATATTTTTACTATAATATCGCTGCAGTTGACGCTGGATGCTGACAGTTGCTGCCTGGTCACAGAGCAAAGTGGAGACGCGCGACGGACATTTCGTGGTGATCGTGTGCTCCACGACGGGCAACGGCGACCCGCCTGACAACTGCGGCAAGTTCTGGCGCTACGTGAAGCGCCGCACGCAGCCGACGGATTTGCTGGCCAAGTTGCGGTACACGGTGCTGGGGCTCGGAGACACCAACTACGACAAGTTCTGGTGAGTTTGAGAGACTATTTATTGGCTGTGCTGTGGAAGACGGAGCTGACAGTTTTGGTATTTACTGGATATAGTTTTATGGGCAAGGGTATCGAGAAGCGCATGCGTGAGCTGGGCGCTCAGAGCTTTTATGAGTTTGGTACGTGTTCTTTACTATTGACCACTTTGGTCTACGGATTCTTACGATTCTGTGTTTATTGATGATTAGGAGCTTGCGATGAAGCTATGGGGCTAGAGGACAGCGTCGAGCCGTGGCTGAATGGTTTATGGGAGGCATTTGACCAGGCGACTGGAGCTGTTAGTGATAGCACTGAAGCCGTTACGTCGGATTCGAGTGTCGAACATACCAGCGTGGATGGTGGCACGACTACAGACTCGCTGCCGACTGAGACGCTGTCGCCAACACCCGCCACTGTCGATACGTCGTACCTTCTGGAGAACCTCATTTCGTATGAGAAGATGTTCGGTCCATTAGACTCTCCGACGGAGGTTCCTGAAGATCTCCCACGTTTGCAGTCTTCGCTTCTGAGTGTGCGTTTCTTAAGTGACGAAGAGCTTCAGCAGTCAAACGTCACATTGACCACTGATGTAGCCGACAAGGAAATTAGCTCGACAAACCCATTCATGGCTTCAGTGATCGGTGCTGAGTACCTAACGGCTCCACTCGCTGCGAGAAAAGTTCTTCGTCTTGATATCGATGTCAGTGGTTCCGGCATTCAGTACGTTCCAGGTGACTCGATCGGCATCAAGTGCCCAAACCGAACGGAGGATGTGGATGCGCTTTTGGCGTGTCTGGGTATCAGCGGCGACAAGATTTTCAATGCGGAACCGGTTGCCGCAACAAACGGGCGTGCGGCGAAGCGGAAAAACACATCGATTCACTTCCCTTCGCCGAGCAATGTCCGTGATGTCTTTTTGCACCACGTTGAAATCCTGAGCTCGCCGAAGAAGGCTGCAGTGCGTGCTCTCGCGGCGTACTGTTCGGATGAGGAAGAACGTGCTCGCATGCTCCTGCTGAGCAGCAAGACCGGCGCAGACAAGTACAAGGTAAGAAAATGTGTGAGAACAAATAGTTGCTCTTTGTACCTGACACTTGTCCGAATGATGTGATGTGCAGGCGTTTATCACGGAGCAACACCTTAACTTTGTCGAGCTTCTTCATCTGTTCCCGTCTTGCAAGCCTCCGCTCGACCACTTGCTGACTCTACTACCGCAGTTAATGCCGCGTTATTACTCGATCGCGACGTCGCCTCTCGTTGACCCCACTCGACTGTCCGTAGCGTTCACTGTCGTAGAGCACGCCATAGGGGAACACGGTCTTCGCCGCCGCGGACTCTGTACGAACTGGCTGGACAAGATCTGTCAACCGTTGGTTGGCGCGGATCTAGCTGCCGCTGATGGTATTAAGATCTCAATTTTTCAGCGTGGCACGCAAGGTTTCCACCTCCCAGAAAGCACACAGTCGCCAATGGTGCTTATTGGGCCGGGTACTGGTGTTGCTCCATTTATGGGGTTCCTGCAGCACCGTTACCACGAAGCCAAGCTTGCTGCCGCATCAGCTTCTTATCAACATGGTGACGCATTTCTTTTCTTCGGATGTCGTCGTGAGAGCGAGGACTGGCTGTTCAAGGAGCAAATGCAGGAGTACGTGGCGAATAGTACGCTTATGCAACTGTTCACTGCGTTTTCGCGCGACCAGGATGAGAAGCACTACGTGCAGCACGACTTGCGCAACAATGCGAAGCTTGTATCTGACCTCCTGCTGGGATCGGATGGCTACGTTTTTGTCTGCGGCGATGGCATGGCGATGGCTAAAGATGTCCATGCTGCTCTCGTGGAAATATTGATGGAGCACGCTGGATTATCCCAAGAGGACGCTGAACTGAAGTTGCGGGAGCTGGGGACGCAGCATCGCTACGTCCGTGACATTTGGTGATCGCACAGGTAACTTTAGGTCATCTGATAGAAAGCCGAGTATCTTCCTTTGTCTGCGCTGTTTGCACGATCTCCTCCGCCACCTCACTCGTTTGCTTCATTTGTGAGTGGTTCAGTCTAACAGACTCGATCAACTCTGAATTGTGAAAGACGCAAGAGATAATAGAAACCAGATTTTGACATGCTGCAATTTTGAAAATGTGGTAGAGTTTTTCAGCATGAACTGGATTGGATCTACAATAATACTTTACGACGCCGTCGTTTCACATCCAACGAGTGTGGCTAATTTGATCAAAACAGGTAGAACCAAAGTTACTGATAGGAACATTTTATGGCAAAGAGAGCTATCCAAGTTGAATGGAACGACGAGCGGCGAGCATTCCGAGTGGTTTCTAACGAATCGATGGTGGCTCAATTCCCGGTGGTAAAACAAGTGTCTGACCAGCGCAATTTCATCCAAGGCGGGGAGGACAACCAGGCCACCGATCAAGAGTTAAGAAAACTAATTGGGCGTTTTGAAGACTGTTTGGACAACCGTGACATCTCGGCAGCAATTGCCGAGATGCAAATACTTCGTAGACGAGTTTTGACGAAGATCCTGAATACGCGAACACCTTTAAGATGGCTGCCTGTTTTTCTGTTGAAGTGGCAAGACCTACTGAGCTTAGTGGACGACGTGCGATTAACTCCCACTGACCTTGTTGAATATTGTCAAGAGCTCGTGGCATTGGCTGCTGGTTGGAAGCTCATCGGTGACATCGTTCAGGCTCGTTCAACTCTGGGGAAATCCTTCGAAGTGACTAGACGACACCTGAAGGCGGCCTTCACAGACGCAGTGTCGCTCAAAGATGGAGAAAGTCAAACACTACGACCTGTCGCTATAGCAGCGAAGAAACTCCTGCTCGACTGCGTGGCATTTCAAACTACCTTTGCTCGCAACCGAGAACTTTTTGAACGTCATGAGGCACCACCTCACGTGCAGATCTCTCTCAGCAAGGAGTTCTGGATGTTATTGCGCGAAGCACCCCTCTCCGTCGAGCTTGCTCTTTTCCTGGCTCAGTCTTTGATGAAGCAACGTCAATTCGCTCTCGTGACAAGGTTTTTGGAGCATTCACCTTTCATCGGAGAGAGTGCCGAGTTGACATTGGTACACGCACGAGCCTTAGCGTACGGTTTTTTTTACAGGCAGTCTATTCAGATTGCTCAGTCATTCGCAGTGCAAGTAGATAAAGGCGCTATGGTCTCTGTCAAACTTTTGAGGGTTCACTGCGATAACATGAAGAAGCTCCTTGAATGTCGTGAGAGATCCGACGAATGGCTGCGACTAGATCAATATGATAAGGCTGTAAGCGGCTATGAAGAGTGCATAGCTCTAGTAGATCCAGCGGATCACAAGCAAATGGCTGTTCTGCTATTTGGCCACGCAAACGCGTTGTTGGGGCTGGAACAAGTCTCTGCAGCGATTAACAACCTGCGAAAGAGCCTACAGCTAGATCCAGCCAGCAAGATTGCCTGGATTCGACTGCAAACAGCGTGCTTGCAACTAGAAACGGAACGGATCAAGAAAGAGCTTTCTGGGAACCGGTAAAGTGAAACTCACCCCTCCATTCATGCTGTGATGCTACTTCTCCGCTTTTGTCAGTTTGACCTTGCCGTCTTCCTCGATATTTGCGCGCATCTTCGCTTTCTCAAGTGCTGCACCTGAAGCTGCATCCATTCCCTGCGGGCGCAGCGCATTGATGTACGATTGATTGGCCTCATTCCCTTCACACAGATTGCGCAGGGCTACCAAGGACCATTCACGGATCATTGGGTTCGTTTCGTCGATGTTGCAGTGATTGAGGAACAAAGGCAAGTAGCCCTCCTCACGCACGAGATCCTGGTGGTCGCTGTGACGAAAGCTGAGGTTGCCAATGACGCGAATTAATCCGGACCTGTACCCGAACGGCTCTCCGTTTGTGTGTGGTTGTAGCGTAGACCCAGCAGCCCGGAAATTCCTTGTTGTTGGATTCTGACGCCCGAGCTCCCAGACACGCTGTAGCTCTTGAAGCAGTGAAATCAGTAGTTCTCGGGCCCCCTCTGCATTCAGCCTGGTGTGACCTACTGTTAATTCCCCAAGTACATCGAGCAGCATCAACTTTGCTTCGTTCTCAAGCTCGATCCACACTTTCGTTCTGATTTCGTCTGCTTCATCCGGTCTATCTTCGTCGCCGGTGGTGATGACGTAAGTCCACGTGCTTTTGACAAACTCGAACGTACCCTCAGGAAGTACATGTTGTTGCTCTCTGCCAAGCTCTTCCTGGGTTGCAGCAGGGGAAGATGATTTGGAAGCGGAAATGGCCCACATCATGAACATTCGTAGCAAGATCAATTGTTCGGGGGTCACTCGAGACCAAAGTTTGCTTAGCATGTGCGCTCCCACCGCGTTGTAAAGGTCTTTGGCACGACCGTCGCGGAAGAGAACTCCGAACAGCATACAAATCCACTCAAAAGCTGGGTCCTGGTCATCGATACATGGGCCACTTGGCAGCGACGCATCAGACTCTACCGACTTTGGGAGTTTCACCATGCAACGATGGAGAATTGTGATCACCAAGTTGCGAGCGCGGACCTGTGAGCATCGCAGAAGAGAAGGTGTGAGTTAACAAGAATACTCGTCAATAGGTGCATGTTGTCAACGCTTTACCAACCAGATCAACACGGCGAGCGGTACTGCTTAAGTTGACACAATTGAGGGCCAATGCTACTGCAAACGCGACGACTTTGCGATACTGGTGGCACTCCACCAAGATTTTCTGTGTATTGCATATAAATATCAGCGGATATAAAGCAATGTCACATACTATCCCAAGTACTCACGCACCTGGAAATCATCGGGGAAGAACAACTCCCATGCAGCTGCCTGGTTTTTCGTATTACTGGTGACAACGTTTACGCAGAACTGGAGCGCGACTTGATCTAGAAGGACAATATGACTGCATTCAAATCCAGCCAATGTCAGTACCCGATACAACAACCAAACTCATATTCCTATATGTTCAGGCTTTGATCACCACCAACGTACCCTTTGAGCGCTTCATCCTCCACATCCATCCAAAGACAGCAGTGAACCACCACATCATGCACCTACATAACACAACTCATTAGAACCGCCTTACACCTACTTGGAAGCAAAACCTGAACACTCGAAAAATTCCAAAGTCGCACCAGCTTGATCAGCCCGGTGTCCTGACAAGCGTTTTGGTTGTCGCTGCACGCTGCGCATGCATTGCGCAGGAAGCGGAAGACCGCCGTCACAGCCTCAACTTGACTAATCGCTTGGCCAACATCAGCCACAACAGGCTTTGGTGGCGAGAAGTCGTCCTGTAGCGACTCTGCGGTCGGATTCTTGCGGTCCACTCGGAACGCGTAGCTCAGGCCGTCGTCCTCTTCCTCGGTGCCTGCATCCTGTACATCATTTCCAGCACTTTGCACACATCCCACAGATTGGATCTCGGCCTGCAGCTGCTGCACGCAGGTGTTAACTGTTTCGGCAGCCTTCGACCACACGGGTGACAGACTGAGCGACGCCCTAGGGGGGGGAAACACCGCAATTGAAGGCCACAACGAAGTTTCAGTTGGATGCAATGATGCAGTGACGTGTCGACATATTGAGGATGTCGATTGTGTTGCATGGCAATTGGTTCGGGGCACGTACCGGAAGGAGGCGCTACGGCATTCCGCTGCCAGTGCTTCAAAGTTCATTGCGATGAAGTTGTACGCAAGGTGTACATGATGTTTGCTGAAGGCGGTGTGCGCCACATCAAGTAGTGATGCGCCGGTGCTGTGTTGAAGATGGAATGAGAGTGATGGTCTCAAAGGCAACAAGCGAAAATGCCAGCAGCAGGAAAAAGAGCAGCCTGAGGCTCAAGCTGGTGAGCTCAAGCTTGCACGGACGACCAGTAGGATACAAAACGCTGGACCAAGATAAGAAAAGTAGATGCCTGCCTATTGTTGGTTGATCCATAATCCATAGTTGGGATTTCATGGCAGTGTTGACCTGTGAAATTTTCTTTCAATCGTGTCGCCACGTGTCCCTCAACGCTACGCCATGCAGCCAGTTCGTGGCTGGAGGAGCTGCCGACGTGCTGAAACAGACTGCAATCCCCAATTCGTGGGCTGTTATGATATTATAATGGGGCCACATGCGTGCACAGCAGCGCCTTACAACAACAGTATTCAGCCATGGCGAGCGCTGAGCACTGCGGGTTGCTGACTGGCTCCCGCGCGATTCAACGCTGGAGCTGCTACTGCCCAGCAGTGCTCACAGCTCGCTGCAAATTGCATTGCAGACTTGAAATCGCCATCTTGGCGAGTGAACATTGGCCTTTCCTATGCACCCTCAGGGGAAGGGCTGCGAATGTGATTGGTGGATGGATCGGCGGCAGGCCCGTAACGACGCCGTGGACGAAAACATACTTTAACCAAGATAAACACGAAGCCTCCTTGTTCGACTTTCAGTCGGCCTTTGAATGCCCATTCACGGCAGCCGGTGGCCCATACAAAATCCAATATATTTTGCACGCAGACGCTCTCGATGGGATTGGAGCCAGCGCAGCCAGCGAGTGGTTCAGAGACACGGAAAAGCGCGACAGGGGGAAGAAAAAGCTTCGTTTGGTTATGGTCGTGAGCGACGTCGCCTCGCCCACCCGAACCTCTCCCCGAGACCTCGGAATACAATTTTCGAATATAGCACCGGAGCTGTACACCACGCCCGAAAGGCGTCATCTCTCCTGGTTGCATACAGGTAATCTTTTATACTTGGTTCTTGTATAGTTCGTGCTCGAGCCGGCGAACGCTCAAGTTTTCTTTCTTCTCCACCTCGTCCTCATTCATTTCCGCTTTTTCAAGCTCCAGACCAAGAACAACTAGCACCTCCAAGCCTCCAACACCCAGCCAAAAGACTGAAACATGGCTCGTACCAAGCAGACGGCTCGCAAGTCCACAGGCGGCAAAGCCCCACGCAAGCAGCTGGCCACCAAGGCCGCGCGCAAGTCCGCGCCCACTGCCGGCGGCGTCAAGAAGCCGCACCGCTACCGCCCCGGCACGGTCGCCCTGCGCGAGATCCGCAAGTACCAGAAGTCCACGGACCTGCTGATCCGCAAGCTTCCGTTCCAGCGCCTTGTGCGCGAGATCGCCCAGGACTACAAGACCGACCTGCGCTTCCAGAGCACGGCCATCCTGGCCCTGCAGGAGGCTTCCGAGGCCTACCTCGTGGGTCTGTTCGAGGACACCAACCTGTGCGCTATCCACGCCAAGCGTGTCACCATCATGCCCAAGGACATTCAGCTCGCGCGGCGCATCCGCGGCGAGCGCACGTAAGCCTCTCGGCGTTTGGTGTCTCCTTCACGCCCCGAGCTGCAAGCAGCGTCATAACACTTTTTCTTCTTATCGCCAGATAGCTTTCTTTGGCTTGCTGCGTGTGATGGGGCGTAGTACTCAAGCACGCAACCCGTAGTATTTTAGCCTTATTATTTGCAGTAAGAAAACCTTTACCAGCATGAAATGTTCTGTTATTAGTTTTTTCATTTTTGGTGATTTGTTGTATCGAATGCTTGACCTGTAGAATCTGTAGATAGATGAAAAGGGTAAAGAAGTGCCCGTTTGAATGATTCCAAGACACAGCAACTTCCGAGCAGGTTTCTTCCGAAAGATGGACTCCTTCGCATAAAGGCTGTGCTGCAAAGCCACAACTGGCTTCGACGTGTTGTAGCTCTTCTCTCGAGGCTGCATTAGCACTGCTTTGCAAGGATAAACTGCATCAACTACAACGCCACGCTAAGTTACGCCTCATTGTTGCTGAGCTTGTCCATGAGCAGTTGCTGCTCGTCGGCTATCTTCGTGAGCGACTGGTATTGCAGGTTGTATCTATTGCATGGCGCGCGGTAGGAGTGCGCAGCAAGGAATCAAGTGTTAGCAAACGCAGACGACAGTCTTCCATCTCGGCTTTGAACGTACCGTTCCAATTCGGTCTTCTTCTCCTTGATCAGAAGCTCCAGCATATGCTTCTGGCGGTTCCGATTCTCCACTTCACTGTCTACTCGGTTGCGTTGGCCGATCGCCTGTAAATTGTCACAAAGCACTCACATATCCATCAGCTTTCCGCCAACATTGATGATTCATCTTTTTGCTTGTCCAGCCCCTAACCTTCAGCTTCTCGCGCTCGATGCGCTTGGCCTGGCCCTCCATCACCTCTAGCACACCTTTCACGATATCATGGAACTCCTCTAGCTCTGTGATGGACAACAGATGCAGTCCACGTCAAAACTTGCCGCCATCTCCACAGAATTATTATGTACACTGCTGAAATCACGTGCTTGTCGCGAACTGGTTGCTCTCCTGCTCGAGCTCCTGCGTGTGTGCGATATCCTCTTTGTCCAGTACGCGCACCTGACAGTCGTCGTCGAAGCAGATGCTCGGAAGCTGGTTGTCTCCGCGGCTCATTCTCGTTCGGTCAATGGTAGATAGAGATGGCTACATCCATGTAGATCGCGACGCTTCATCACGGTACATGTACTACCAGGTTATTACTACCAGGAAGACATAATGTTAGTCTTGAAGGATGAGCAAGGCAAATAAAAAGATGAATACGAACGTGAAGCGCCTCCGCAAGGAGCTACAAGAGCTCAAGAAGAACCCGGAGGAAGACATGGTGCTGTACCCGGAGGAGGACACCATCATGCGCTGGAAGGCCTTCATCCGCGGCCCCAAGGACACCCCGTTCGAGGACCGCTGCTTCGAGTTGGCCATCCAGACTACGCCGCTCTACCCCATGGAGCCGCCCAAGATGAAGTTCATCACCAAAATCTTCCACCCTAACGTGCATTTCAAGGTGAGACGGCACTGCACCTGCTAGTGATAATGTGGAGTAAAAGGTGTCATAGGGGGTTGGTTGGTTATAACTGCTGACGGGATTTTGTGTTATTGTACTATGTGTCACTCGCTGCAGGATGGCAGCATCTGCCTCGATATTCTCAAGCGCGAGTGGTCACCAGCGTGGACCTTGAGGGTGAGCCGAGTCTGGTTTGATGCTGTAATTGTAATGGGGGAAGATGTTGACTGTCGTTCATGTGCTTTTAAGGCTGCGTGTTTGGCTGTGATCTCGCTCTTGTCGGACCCCGCGGCTGACTCGCCCCTCAACTGCGACGCCGGTGAGTGCGCGACGGTAGACAGATGAATGAGCTGTGCTGACCAAGTTGGGGTGTTGCTTGTCACGCAGGAAACATGATTCGTGCGGGTGACATGTTGGCGTACAACACTATGGCCGAGATGTACAAGAAGGAGTTCGGACTGCTGGAGCTGCCAAAGGTCCCGTTCTAAAGGTACACACGCGGCCTGTAAAGTAAAGTTTGCATGAACCATTGGGTGTCGTAGGGTGGCAAAATTAATTGCTCAGACGTTTGTGCTACTTGCTTTATTCACGTGTCGGCTGTCTCCTCATTTGGTGAGGGATTCTCCTCGACTTGGCTTTTCGGAGCAACCAAGTCGCCGTAGTAGGCCGTCACAACCTTTAGCTGCTTGTTTAGGAAAATCTTTTCACACTCGACGGGCTCTCCAGGTGTTAGCGCCTCTAGGTCCTTGGTAGGTGTCCCCCTTGGGAGGTAATACGCGATATTCTTCGTCACTTTGCGAGCCATGGCAAACAGATCCAACCCAGACACTCCTTTCACGAGCATATCTTCCAAGCTAAAATGCTTTCGGCTGTACTGTACTCCACCCCAGGGAGGCGATAAGAATACAGCATCAGCCTTGAGCTTGGGCAAAATGTCGATCGAGTTGCCAATGATCCACTCAATTCTGTCTGCTATCCCGTAAATAGCAGCATTGTGTTTCGCCATGCGAATTTTCTCGGGATCGATGTCGATTGCAATAACCTGCTTGCACGTCATTGCTAGCTGAATCACGTTTCCGCCGCAGCCTGCAAATGGATCAACCACCACATCGCTGCTGATGCGCTTTGCAATGTACTCAGCGATCACTTGAGGGGTGACCTGCATTCAGTGAGTCAGCGACTAATTCACGGTTTGATAAGTGCAGCAGAGAGTACGCACCGAATACCAGCTTTCGTGGTCAAGCTGGATGCCATCCTCGAACTTCTCAAAAAGAATGTGCCTTTGCAGATAAAATTTTACGACGTCCTTCGGAACTGCAACACAAGCACAAAACAATTCAAACGGTCAACAATGACAACACCTCTAGTCACTTTGCCGCATACCTACCTGGGTACTTGTTTTTCTTCTTGCCACCCACTGAATTCTTGTGAGTGATTTCGCAGACACTCTGCACCGCCGGATTTACCTTTGTAACTACCTCGATTTTCTCGACAACTCGCTCCGCAACTTCTCCGTCCGAATCATATACCACGCGCACCTTGTCAACAATCGTCGTCTCCTTTTCAGGACCCTCTTCCTTGACAACTAGCTCCCCCTCGTTATCAACAGCAGCATCTCCCTCTCTTACTTCACCTCCTCCTTTTTCACTCTCCACGGCAATTTCATCCTCTCCACCCACGAAGTCATCAACCTTTTCCTCTTCTTGAACCTGCTCTGCAACCTCCTCCAGCGATCTCTTTCGCTTTCTCGACGTCTTGGACCTCGACCCGCCGCCGAAACTCATGGGCAGACTTCCTTCCATCCCCGCCGCCTTCATCTCCTGCTCCAACTGAGCCTGTGCAGCCTCATACAGATCTGCACATGCGTCTTCTCCCTCGTCACCTGCACTGCCATTTGCCACACGTTGACGTTTGATTTTCTTGTTTTTCTTACCTTGCACAGGCTGAAAATTCCGCCATAACAGCCACAAAACGTCAGATTCATCCCCAGTTACTATAACACCCGTAACAAGCCTCTACCTCGTGGGTTGCCTGTGTCTTGAGGCTCCGCAGTCGCACCTCCGTCACTAGCGCCATGTCTCTCAAAACCAGATTGCATTTTTCTATTGGATCACAAACGTCTTCTTTTCCTCCAATCAGACACACGTATTATCTGGTTGAAGTACGCATTTTAGGTTTTGCCACATCATGCGAAGGTTAAGCGTCGCACTGAGCTTCGTAGCGGCCCCATGCGAGGCTCTGTCTCGAGTGGAAGACGTCGCGTGGTTCACAGTCGCCCAGTCACCCGAGCGCGTGGCCTGGAACGCCGGTAGTTCGCCTTCTGTGTGCGCACTCGACGTTTTCCAGTTCGGAGTCCAATTTCCAGCTCTTAACGAGATTCAATACAAAGATCAAGATACTTTCAAGTGGCAATTAATTGCCAAAAAGGTGGACGGGTATGAAAATGGCGCTGTTATGGCCTCTGGGCCTCTGAAAGTGGCGATATTAGACAGAGAAGAGTTCGGTCAAGAGGAAGATAGAGAAGAAACGGCTGCAGAAGAGGAAGAGGGAGGACTGAAATGTGAATTTGACACGGAGTTTTGCGTCCCGAAGCTTGTGGGGATTCGACTGCCGGATGTCGATGCAGAGAGTGAAGACGGAGCTTCGTTGCAGAAAGATCATTCAATTGTGTTTGAGTTCGAACAGCCGACAAGTCGACCTCAAGCAAGTTCAAAGGAGGAGATTGATCGATTTGTGAGTTTTACAGAGTATGTGGGAGGTGGATTAGTTGGCACGTGGTCGATTGATGGGCGTGAACTGGTGATTCGGATTATGGAGATCGATGAAGACAAAGTGAAACCGGTGGGAGAATTGATGCAAGGACTGTTACACACCAGCATTTATGTTGCAGTGGACAATGAGGGAGATGCTCAAGGTGTGGATGAGATGGCATTGTTTGAAGGAGTGCAAAGGCTACGCATTGAGCCGCCAGGAACGTATATGATACGTGTTTTTGGTAGTGATGAGGTGGTAATTTGGTCCCCCGAGGTCTCACTCCAGCCTTGTGAAGCAGCACATGTCGTCATGGATCCAACCCATGCTACATTGGACCCAACAAGTGACATAGGTTTGTCCAACGAGATTATAAGTGATACAGCTCCAAGTTTTGCGCTTGATGGGGTTTTGACGCATGGTGGGGACGAAGGCTTCGTGTTGCAGCATGATTCCATTCAGATGGAAATGCCAGGCTCCTGGAGTTTAAGCCTCTGGGTATTCTTGACAGAGGACTCTACAAGCAGTTTTCGAACACTATTTTTCAACGGAGACGGTGAGCACCAGCAACGAACGCCATCAGCATGGTGGAAACCAGACGATCGGCGCCTTGTACTGAGAGTAAGTACTAACACTAGCTCCGACGTTGGCCTTGATAGCAGCGAAGAGCTTCCTCTTAACCAATGGATCCACATGGGTTTCACATTTATCAACTGCTCGGAAAGTGACATCACTGGAGAAGCGCAGATACCCGATGCGTGCCCACAAAACCAAACGGATACAGAAAGTTGGTCGTACTTGTTTGCATTTTATTTGAACGGATTGCTAGATACAGAGGTTCGCATTTATGAACCGGTGGTTTCGAACGCTGGGCCCTTACAGATTGGCAAGGGACCGTGGACAGATGGGATGCAAGGATTTACGAGCAATCTGAAAGTATTTCCGGTTCCCATTTCCTCAGAGGAGCAGCGTAAACTCTACTTCTCGGAGAGGCACAACCACGAAAACTACGCTGACTGTTTGAGTGATGACAATCTGTATTTTGACACAGCAGTTCTAGCAGCAGCGAAAATTCCAGCGACACAGATTTCCTTCTTATCCCAGTGCTTAAATTATGGAGGGGGGAGTGTTGAGCGGGTTGAAGGCACCGTGACCGAAATCATTACGGACCGTGAGACTCCCAATAATTTTGTAGATCTTCAAACGGTAACATTTGAAAAGGCTATCAAAGCACGTGACTCCTGCGAACCGAATGCCTGGGATCTTCTAGTGGAGGCTGCAGACCTTGGCCACTTAACTGCTAGTTGTGATGTTGGCGAATCACACTTATATGGATCATTTGCAGCTCAAGATCACTGCCCAACCCCGATACCCATTCAGCAAAACTGGACCCTTGCTGGGCATTTTCTCGTAAAAGCCTTCAGTGGAGTACATAGCGCTGGAAAACCTCTAGCACTACTACTGGAAATGAGTGATAACGAGGAGTATCCTAACGGTGACCGTCTCGGTTTGTTCACAACTGGGTTCATTCACTTTGCCGCTGCCAGTGGCGGAATGGATGCATTTGCTATGCTGGGGCGTAGGTATCACCGCCAAATTTTTTCACGTGAAGCTGACATTGAAATTGCGACGTATCACTTTTACCATGCTGCTGTGCAAGCAGCTAATGAGTTCCATCAGCTTGGAAAGCAGCCTCTGCATAAAATGACACGATTGTATGACTCCTTTGAGAGAGATGTCACGGTTGGTGAGCGCGGGGATGATGATGAGTTGATCCAATTCCAGAAAATGCGTGCAGACAAGGGAGACGTGGGGGCAATGGCAGCGATGGGGGACCTGTACTACTGGGGTGCTCATGGAGTCCCGCGTGACCATGCTCAGGCATACAATTACTTTAATCGTGCTGCTCATGCCGGCGACGTAAATTCGCGATCAGCGGTGGCAGGCATGCTTCTAAAAGGAGAAGGAACTGTTCAGGATAATGTCACCTCCATTAAATGGTACGAAAAAGCTGCTGAGAAGAACCATACCCGAGCATTAAACGGTTTGGGCTTTATTCACTTCCATGGTAGTGGTGGGGTATCAGAGAACAAGTCGCTTGCTCTCGAGTATTTTGAGCGTGCTGCAGAAAATGAAGAAGATGGAGATAGTGTGTTCAATGCAGGCTATTGCCATGCCTTGGGAATTGGAACAGAAGCGAACATCAGTCGTGCGATGAAATATTACAGCATCGCTGCCAGGAAATTTGGACATTTCGATGCCATCTTTGAAATGGGAAAGATTTTGATGAACGGAGTTTCTGGTGTTGTGCCACGCGATAGTGAGAGGGCGTTAGAGTATTTGAAGGCAGCGTCAGATGGTGGTCAATGGGGGCGTACAGTTCGGAAGGGTTTTGATTTGTTCACCAACGACGACTTCGAGCGTGCAGTTGTTTATTACCATGAAGCTCGCGAGCTGGGATATCCCGTGGCGACCAGCAATTTAGCCTTCCTCTATGATCAGCGTTTGTTACGGCCAGGCAACTTGGCTAGCGAGCGTAGAGCGCTGAAATATTTGTTACTGGCGAACACAGAAAACGGAGACAGAGAAACACTCGTGCGAATTGGTGATTATCACTACTACGGTCTCGCTGGCCTGCGCAAAGACTCGAGTTTAGCGATACGATGGTACAGCCGCGCAAGTGCTGAGGGTGTCGATGTGGGAGCTTACAATGTCGGTCACATGTACGAATTTGGCGATGGCGTCCAAGCAAACCTAGAACGAGCACAGCGATACTATAACCGCGTACTGGAGATTTCGACTGGCGGAGCAGAGATTCAGTTGGCGATACAATTTGCCCTGGCTAGACTGGCCCTTCGAAAATGGTTGCAGAACACTCCTTTTGAAATGTTTCTAGGCCTGAAGAGCCCACTAGCTATAGCTACAGACACAAACACATCCATAGCAGACTCGGCGGCGATGTTCGACGCAGCGACGAGTTTCTTTGACAACAAAGTGCATGTATATGCGCTTATCTCCACGACGGCGATCATGGTTGTCTCGATCGGCGTATGGTACTTTTACAGTAACTAACAACGGAAGCAACACAATGAGGAGATTTTATGTATCCTTACTTTCCGATTCCCGTATAAACGAGATTCAACGAGCAGCGATGGGAACAACCAGTTGGGCACACTGACTCGAGAGTAAACCATTCTGTTAGGTGGTCCAAGTGACCACCATGCGCACACACAGGGCACCAGACATAGAGACCTCGGACCGGTAATTGGCTACGGAAGAAAACAGGCAAAGATGTCAGGCAATTGAAACAAACTGCACCAAAATTCAATATTGATACGTACCAAATCGAACACAGCGTAGCAGCGTTGCTGCAGCTTGCACATAATGAAACTGGAACACCAAGTTCACTAGGACCGGCTGACTCAAGCGGTTTGGAGCATCTGGCACAATTGAAGTAAACACTTGTGGATTTCTACGTCACGTAAGCACAATAGTCAGCATCGACTAGCCACTCGCAGCAATTGAGCCGTTCTGGGCAGAGAAATACCCTTGACGTACCATGTTCATCTGACGAATTGACTGGTCTGAGCAATTCGCGACCAACTCGTTTGCAGTCGTGTAAATCTGTAATTGGTGAAGAAGATCGATGTAGTGCATGTAAATGTGTTGCAACCATGCCTTCCCCATCACCTTCTCGACGCTTGTCACTTTTCCCACGACAATAGTAATGGCAACGCATGACTGCAGGTCGCCAATTTCTGTGTAGTACTCGAGCAGTTCCTTCAATACATCATCACGTAGATGACCTAGATCGCCCATGACGGCACTCCCATTCATAATCATCGACGAGTTGCCACGCACGTTTGCCATCCCAGACGCACCGTTGCGATCTCCACCCTCGCGCCCGCTCTCGTTTGCAAGTCTCCCCCTAGGGTCATACGGATATGGATCAAACCCTTCCATCGCTTGTGGGTTTACGTGATCGAGTTGCTCCAGCAACATGGTTGTCTCGCTCGCATTGTTGTGATTGTGGTTCGCGTGGCTGTAGTCCTCATTTCCAAACTCGTCAGCGTTCTGCCTGCCTTCTCTCCGCATGAACTCATCCATTCGGTCGTCGTGATTGCTATCACTTGGTGACATTTCGTGGTTCTGTTCGTTGAGCTCCCCGTCCACTGGCATACCCACTTGACTATCCTGGGCACTAAATTCGTCAGAATAATGTTTACTGGTGTCCACTTTGCCACCGGACTTTGCCTTTTTCCCTGTATCGGCTTCCTCGTTAGCGTAAAGAACCTCTAGAATGCGCCACATCTGGCACAGGTGTGCATTTCCAGTGACAAGCGCCGCCAAAGCATTATGCGCGCACATCTCCGCAAAGCTTACCCCTGTCTTTGCTGCCACATGGTCATCACTGTTTCCAACTCCGCTCGAACCGTTGACACTGCTCGTGCCGGCGCTAGCTCCTTCAGGGAAGAGCAAGTAGTGCTTGGCCAGAAATCGAAACGTGTGTTCATCAAAGCCAAATGACTCCTTCAAATACTGGCCTTGTTCAAATTGAGCGCGCATGGCTTCCACTTGCTTACCCGCTTGCACGTACTCGCTTTCATCGCCAAGGAAGATTTTTTCGAGCTGGCTGGCCTTGTTAATGTTTTGCATGGTCACAAGAGCGACTAAAGCTCGAGGTATAGCCGAGCCAGACATCATCGGGGTCACTGGTGATGCGGACGCCAACGAAGCCGACGCGTTTGAAACAGAAACGAAGTTGCCGTCTGTTAGTGCAGCTCCTCCATTTCCACTGGTATTGTTGCCCTGTAGATTTAGCAGATTTGGCTGGGACGAGGAGGCGGGGCCTGCGCCCCGAGCAATCCCTCCAGGACCCACTCCACTTGCCACGTTAAGGCTACTACTGCCCCCAACAGACTTGAAGCTGGCCCCTGCAGACGAAGCCCCATTGGATAAACTCGCCAGGTTGGCACTGCTCCCACCGGGTCTGTGTAAGCCTTTGGGTGCTAAAGGTGGTTGTTGCGATCCTGCACCAAATGACCAGGCGGTGGTGCGTGTCGAAGGCTGCTCCTGAGTAGCAGCTGTACCAGCCTCTTCTGGAATATCAGAGCTACCATGGAAAGGACTCAGCGACATGGTTAATGGACCGCTACCTGGTTTCCGATCGCCACTAGAGGGACCAAGTGATGGAGAGGTAGAAGATACCCCAGCTACCGTAAAGAGTGAGCTGCCAAGGCTAAAATGGCGGTGAATCTTCAGGGACGCACATGATCGGTCTGTAGCGGAATAACACACACACACACAGCAAGCAATGAGCTTCGAGAATACCATTCCTCATAGAGTAAAATATACGTCGTAAGCCACGTACCGATGTAGTCATGGGAGAAAGCAACTTGCCCTTTTGAGTTGAGCGCAAGCGCCGTGGTTGGGAGTGATTGGTGCGGCTTAAACGATTCGGCAAGAGAATGTAGCTTGAGAGTGCCATCCTTAGAGCAAGCTAGCATGTGCTGCCAGTAGTCGTGGCCTTCCCAATCTCCAGGAATTTCAGGCTGACCAAAGTTTGGTGACACGGGTGTGTCCATCCAGGAAATGCCCGACGCAATATCCGAGTGGCCTTTCATTGATGCCACGGGGATGAAAGGCTTCTTTGTGTCCCAAACGTGAATGCTATTGTCCATGAGTGATGCACTGGTGGCAATGTGCGTCACACAAGTTGGTCGCCAAGCCACGCGACCGACGCTCGCAATCGTCTGGATCGTTTGTTTCGGCTGTCGAACATCGCCCAACTCCCAGATCTTCACATAGCGATCACGCCCACCGGAGGCCAACACATTGGCATCAGTCGGGTGCCAGTCAATACTTAGCACCAAGCCCTTGTGCGCCGTGAACTTGAGTTCCGGCTGTGAGTTCTTGCGCATATCCCAGACCTGTACGATGCCATTTTCAAACGCAGCAGCGAATTTGTTGGGGTGGAACGGACTTGCGCGCACGTCACGAACACTCTCAGACTTTGGCTGGTACGTCAATACAACTTTTCCACCTCGCTTGTCCTGCACATTACCATAAAACAACAAAATATATTCAGTATCAAAGTTCCCTTCAGAGATATCTTCAGAACGAGCTGCTCGATACCCAAAGCTTCACTGTTCCGTCCTGCGAGCCACTAATCAGCACATTCCAGTCCGTGGTGTGCCAGCAAATGCGGTTCACCGCACGTCGATGTCCATTCAACACACGCTCTACTCACAAAAATAAAGGCATCAGATCTCTCCAAGAGCTCCAAACTCACAGCTCCAACCTTCACCATCTCCTACCTTGGACGTGTTTGTACCCATCTCGCTCCAAGTTCCAGATCACCACCGCGCCGTTCGTCGCCGCCGTGGCCAATAAATAGTCCGAATCTAGTCACGAAAGAACCCATAACAATTGTATCAACACAAAAATGCGCATTCCTCCTCACAGACGAACAGACAGACGTACGCGGGTGCCACCGGATGTCGTTGGTGCTGAAGTTGAGACTGGGTTTGCCTACCACACGCAGATTGCGCTTCTCCGTGAAGCCCGAGGCTTCCAGTGCCACCACCTTGAGCACTACAAAAGTGACAATAAGCAATTATGACGATAAGCAACGACAAAGCAGCGAAGCGACGGACCATCTCTGCCTCCCACGGCGATCAGGCGGTTGTTCGGAGACGTGGACAGCGCGTTCAGCGGCCCGTTGAAGTCCATGGAGGCGCGGACGCTCGCCGCCGCGCGCTGTTCCGCCGCCATGGTCCAAAAGTGATAATGCAGTGGTTTTCGGCCAATCCGAGCGTTGAAGTTGTTGAATCTAGACTAGGATTGGCGGAAATGATAGGTTTCTAAGTGTAGCCATTTCAGTGAAGGTGCGGCTTCAAGTATGTAGCCATTTCAGTGAACTGTAGCTTCAACTGCCAACGGCTCCTTGCTGCTGAGAACTCAGCTGTCCACATCGACGAACTTCCGAGTCTCATGCTCTGCTCTATGCGGCACAAATCCGTCTGGGTTGAGCAATGCTCCAAGTGCAATGTGGATGGCACTGCTGACTTCGTACCCCGGTTCAAAAGCCGTTGTGGCAGGCGTCGTCAGCGTTCACTATCGCTTGTGACACCTTTTTGTGATAGGAGAAGCCTGTCGTCTGCGAACGGCCGCTTCTGAGGCTGCTGTAGCCTGCGAACGATTCAAAATTCGAAGGAGAGCGAATGCAACAGAGCGACTGTTGTAGATCCAGCGGTCATTTATCTACTTGACAGCTCGAACGCACATCAACTGAAGCCAAGCCAACGGTCATGGGGATCTGTCGCAGTTCGTGCGCCAACACCAGCAGTCTCGAGTACTATGACGCCTGGGGCCATCAGGTCCGTCGTGTGAAGCTCTGTCAGCCTTTGTCTCTGCTGTTTTTATTGACATTGAGGTGTTCCTCAGCCAATTCGTCGGCCGTACAGACCCAACGGCTACAACGGCTTCCGCCCCAAGGACGACACCAAGCTCTGGATGTGCGAGCGTGGGTGCTGCTCCATCCGCTGGAAGCTCGACTATGCTGGTAACATTAAGCAAACAAAAGATGCGGCGAGAGTAACGTGTTACGTGCGCAATGCTAATACGAATGCCGCTCTATCCACCACAGAGTTCCAGAACTACTTCAAGTATGCTGAGGTGTCTCCGTACGTGGTGGTGCAGGACAAGACCCAGCAGTGCGACTGCGTCATGTGTCACGGCTTAGCAGACACCTCGCCGCCGCAGAGGAGATGGAAGGAGCTCAAGAAGGAGAGCAATTCGACCACCGACGGATCGCTGACAGACGACGAGCCCGAGAGACCAGAAAGTCCGTGACGAGCGATGCACGCAGAGCATCACGGAACCAGTATTCACTAGTTATTGTAGTCCATATCTTACTCTTCAATTTAACGCGATCTCAGTTGCACGTACGTACATGCGCCTTGATCCGGAGACGAAGGCTGGAGAAACGAGAGCTTGGTCCATATGCTTTCATTCAATCGGTTAGTTGTCAGGGCGTTGAAAAGAAGATTCGTGGCGAATCTGCTTGCGACGATGACAAGCCTGTCATCGCTGCCCACGCGCTCCTGCACTCCGGCGATCTTCTTTGAAGGGACGTTGACGTGGACTCGATGGCGATTGACACGTTCACCTCAGCAGTGATGGAGCTCGACACGATCCTCATGTTGGTTTGAGTCAAACTTTGACGCCGCAAGCGTCGCTATCCAAGCGTCTCTCCAGCCGTCACCACCGAAAACCACGGCTGAAGACTCATCAAACAGAAACTGTAACTGCATCGGTGGCTGCGTCTCGCTCTGATCTTCAGCTGCCACCACCAAGATTGCCAACAAACTAAACTCCACGAAACAGCGGCGAATAAATATATTGACGCGCCGCTACTCGACCTCCGCACTACCCGCCATCAGAAACGAGCTCGTGACTTCAACGCCAATTTCCACCTGTATCACTCACTTTCTGCCATCGAAAGTCGACCTTCTCCATCCTCTCACTCAAGCTCACCTTTCGCCTCTTGCTCTCCGCCTGCCCACCGCGATCCGATATGTATATCAAAAGCCACAAAAGCACACGCACCATTTCTCCACAGATAGGCTACAGACGTCTCCACTGCCACTCACACCGAGACGGAACGCGCCAGTACCGCCACCTGCTCCTGCAACCTTGTCTCCATCTGCGCGTGGGCGCGTTCAGCAGCCTCCTGGTCCTTGGTAAGATGGCCCTGCCATTTCTCAATGTCCTCGAGCTTCTGGATTACCAGTCGCTGCAACAAAATGAGGACATTCTCAGCCGCGTGCAAATTACGCATCCCTTCGATCGAGAGCGCGCAGTGCGGGTCGTAACGTGTTCGTGAGCGCCGAGCAAAGTCTGACACGGGCTGCGGGAACTTGGGCGGTCTCACGTGAGTCAGTTCGGACGCGAATGACTCGTACTTGCGCCGCGCCTCCGGCTGGATCACGTGGCACGCTTGCTCAATGAGATGGCCTGCCTCGACTGCCA
The DNA here is from genome assembly GCA_001314375.1 of Phytophthora podocarpi. NCBI lineage: Eukaryota > Oomycota > Peronosporomycetes > Peronosporales > Peronosporaceae > Phytophthora > Phytophthora podocarpi. Next base: position 32,108 of record LGSN01000050.1, read on the forward strand.
GTGGATATGAGCTGACAGCAAACTCGCGGATGCTACCGGAGTAGTTCGGCGACACGACTGCCGCTAGCGCCACACGCAGCAAATGCAGTGCCTTGCGGTACATCTCCTCAACACGGTCGGCCTGTTTCTTTACACTTGCCACTGCCTTGATCTCACTGGAAAAACTCGCAATACGCGCGTGTAGATCCAGCACGGCAGGCATGTCCACCGCCTGGAACAGGTTGTTAAGGATATCCTCCTTTTCTCTCTCGAGCATCAGCAACTCTTCCTGTGCGTCTTCCCAACCTGAACTCATTCTCATCGTCGGCACGGGTCCACTGCTCTCACTGCCGCTGACATCACGCATTTCGTCCAAATTGCTCAACCCAGTCACACTCATCCTGAAGACACTGCTGCCGGTATTCGCGAAGTTGTTGGAGGTGGCAAAATTGTTGCCTCCAGCTCCGTGGACGTTACTGACGTTCACCACGGCCGTGCCGTTCTGCGTGATCGTGCCCAGCGCTGTAGCTGACAACGCCGTGCTCTGTCTCTCGAGTCTCTGCAACTCCTCGTCCAACATCACCGACTCACTCAACTTTGCGCACAGCTTCGACCGTAACTTGGCCATCTTGGCCGCTTTGTTAATAGTGAAAACCTTGCGGAATCCGCCGCGTTCTTGCTTCTCCATCTTGTCCAGCAGCTCCTTCTGTGCGTGGATCATCTGCGCTGAGCTCTTCTTGGCTTGACGCAGATCGTGCTTCACTTGGTTGGCGCTTGAAGCATCCCCTGTGGCTGTAAACTGCTGGTCCATCTGCGACGCGCGCACGATCCGCTCGATCTCCTGGTTCACCTGCTCGTATTTCTGCAGCAGTCGGCGGTCCAGCACCACGTCGCTCGAGAGTGTCGGAGGCAGCGACGAGCGCATATGGTTGTCCGTCTCGGCGCGTCGACGGCCGCCAACACGCTCACTTGCAACGCGCCCGGAGCTCGGGTAGCTTACGGACGATGACGTGTGGAAGTGCGGCTCGCTCTCCGGCCGACGGTGCGGCGCGCCCGCCGACTTGCTGCTGCTCGGAGGAGCAGCTTTGTGGCCGTTGGAGCTGGATCTGGGGTGGGTGTCGTCCATGGAGTTGCTGCCGAGACGCTGCAGATGCACAGACGATGGAGCCGATTTAGCCGCGCCGGAACCGGAGCCTGTGGGGTTGGCGGAGGACGAGGAAGCCGGGTTCGCGCTGCCCTTGTCCTTGGTCACGACGCTGCCGCAGCCGCCATCGTCTTCAGTCACGGGCCGCGTGCCCATCGCTGCTGCTGCTGCTACCGGTACTGGAGGAGAGTGGCTAAACGGAGAGTCTGGCTCGATCCCAGAAGGGGAGCTGCAGAGAGCTTGCTGCTGAGGCTGAGCTGGCTGGCGTGCCTCGCTGCTTCGCTCGCTCGCTCGTGGGAACAGAAAATGGGAACCCGTGTGCAAAAACCTATCGGACTTGACTCGCTCTTTCGGCTTGCCGCCTTTTCACTTGGTTTTATTATGCCCAAGAGGGGTAGGGGTCACAGACCCTACTTGTACGTGTACAATGCAACCACCAACTTGGAGACCAAGCGGAGGCAACAGCAAGTTGCTGTCAGCAACCCCGCAGACGCCGTCGAGGAGAGGGACGATGGAGGAAATGGAATATGAAGGCCTGCGAACGACGAGCGCCGAACAAGTGCACGACGATGGCAAAGAAGCTGAAGTTGGGTTGCTCAGTCCATCAGGGTTTGTATCGAATTAGGGTTATACGGTATGCGGATTACGGCAGCTTTGCTTGCAGTGCCAATGCCAATGCCTGCTTGAGGCTTGGATTCATGCCAACGCCGCCGCTCTGGTGATCAATTTTCTGCTGCACGGCCACCTCCAACCTCTCACCTCAGACGACGCAAAGAGTTCAGTTCTCCTGAGTGGGCGCTGCCGACGGCAGCGCCCACTCACCGAAGTTCGGTGGGACAACAAAGCTAGCGACGTTTCAGCATGTGACATGCTGCCACCAAGGCCCTCGCCAGGAGCAACAGCATCGACAAAATTGTGCAAGTGGTATTTATGTTTTGTGCTGACTATTTTTACTTTGTGTGTTGTGCTGAACCCACACAAAAGTAAAAATAGTCAACACAAAACACAAATACTGCGATCCTTCTCTTTTCCACCAATCCTATAATTCCAACAAGTTTGATCCAATCAACAGTCATGACATGGCCCTCTTTGGCTGCATCAATTGCCAATTGACAGTTGGCGTATCATCATGACACCGCCTCCTCCTGCTCCTGCGCGCCGCCCGCAACGTGCGGACGCCGACTACGTGCCTGCGCATCTGCGGCACTTCGTGTTTCACTCGCAGGACGACTTCTATGTGTCGCGTCACTTCGACCCGCTGCTGCTGAGTCACCTCATGTACGAGGGCTTTCTGCCCATCGCCTCGGACTTCCAGGACAAGTGCTTCCTGCTGCCGAAGCTCCACCGCCAGCGCTGCGTGCTGCTGCTCAAGCCGGACGCGCCCGAGCACGCGCCCAAGATCGTCCGCAAGAGAGCCAAGAAGTTCAAGCTTGTACTTAACCGAGACTTTGACAGCGTCGTGGACGGCTGCCACGAGAAGCACGGCATCCCGTGGCTCTACCCGCCTATTGTCGAGAGTTTTAAGACCTTATTTAAGGCTGGAGACGACGGTGTGGAGCTATATCCTGGGAGAAAAGTCAGGTTCTTCACGGTGGAACTCTACAATGTGGCCACGGACACACTGGCGGCTGGAGAGCTCGGATACACTGTGGGCAGCGTCTACACCAGCCTGACGGGCTTTAGCAGAGCTAATGGAGCGGGAACAGTACAACTTCATGCCTTGAGCAAGTTTCTGTATCTGGCTGGGTTCAAGATGTGGGATCTGGGCATGTCCATGGACTACAAGATGGGTCTGGGAGCTAAAGACCTGGAACGAGATGACTTCCTCGAGCAGCTCTACAAATGGCGTCCCCACGAAGTGCTGATGAAACTGGATGAGAGCAAGGGTGAGGGCGATGTTAGTGTGAGTGTGGCGGTTCAAGCTCTGTTTGATAACTCGAGACCCCCGACGGGAGCTGTTGAAAGCAACGAGAACGTAAAAGAAGAGCAGGATAAAAAAGATGTGGCGGGAGAAAAGGACATTAAAGACGCAAACGAGCATGAAAATGAGAAGGAAGACACGACGGATGAGAAGCGTGAAGCTGGTGCGAAACGAAAACTCTCGTCGGAGGAGGGGCTTCAGGGTGAGGAGAAGAAGGGCAAGTCCGAAGCGGACGCAATGCCTACATCAGAAGCAGACGCACAGGTCAAAGAGAAAGGGGTGGTAGATGACCACAGCTCCAGCACGGATTGATCTGGGCTGCTGGTTATCTACGAATGCTCATCTTGTACGATACTGCATGCCAACTTCCGTCAGCTCGGCCCTAAAAGACGTGAGTGATTTCACAGCGGTTTATTTGCTTTTTTCTTCTTTCCGTTTGAGCTGATCAAGGGCTAACTCCAATCGTTGCAGCTCTGAATACGTTTTGTACATTGCGGGAGGCAGAGTCGGCTTGGTTAATGTGGTCTGCTGCCATGGCAGGGCCGATATTGTAGTATCCTCGAATTCAAGACATGCCCCGCTTTCCTCATCTCTGTGTGGCAACCGCATTTACCATTTGCCGATGGTAGCGATGCGCTATAAGACAGTGTGACTTCGATGATGAAGACCTGGTTACAGGAATCCTGCCTCGGATAAACTGTTCACAAACAGAATGCTCTCTTGCGTATTGGCATTGCGCGCCAGCTGATACAGCACGGAGCTGTCTTTCCGGATGCTGCGCATTGTCAGAACGGTGGGAACGTCATTAGTTCGCTCTGCAAACAATAACAAAATGAAAACAAAGAAGAACGTACGTGTCAATCCGATGCCGGATGTGAATCTGCGTCTTCCTGTCGTGTCGCAAGATGCCGCGGCCTTTCCTCGAAACACCAACAGCATTAGCGCCGTTGGTTCCACCACCACAATTCGTCCCAGCACTGTTGGAGCTAGCAGGCACGTAGTTGAAATTCTGGCGGTCTAGTGCCTCGCTGATGACACGGTAGATCTTCCGGAACTTCTGCCAATTCACGAGCCCGTCCTCCATGGACTTCATGGCTTCCTCATACGTGAACAAATCCTTGACTAAGATGAACCAACAGGCAAGCCGTGGCAGACCTTCGGCTAGGGCGAACGCTTGGCGAAAGCTACGGTAGTTGTCATCGGGCGAACAGACCTGCTGGAGGCATTGATATTTTTCCTGGGCAGCCGCGCTTACCAGGCTCCACGTGGTATTGAGCTGCCGAATACAAGGCGCTGAGAGTCCAGTAGTGATTTCGAACAGTGTGTTGAAATTGTTCATCTGATAGCAGTTGTCGGCTGCATCGATGAAAAGTGTGATCATCTTGGCGCGTTCCACAGCCTGCAACTGCGGGTGTAGAATCTCGCTCGAAACCCACTCGGCCGTCGCATCGAAAAGCTCGATTAAAGCCATCACGTGAGGAGCCTCGCGGTGTTTGTTCTCACGTGTCCAAGCCTTGTTCGTCAGCTCACGTGGGTTTAATTTCGAGAAATACTGGTCTGCCTCCATGAGCGTGAGCTGATCAGCCATCTCCTGTGCAGTCAATCCGGACAAGGGCTCCACATTATCGTAGCTAATGCGTGCGCTCTTACGCGACGCCGCCGTAAGCCTGGCGCGTTGCAACGTATCCTGAATGATCTCGTCGAAGCCTCCTGCACCATTGCCATTAGTGTTCGCTTTAATCGCGGCCTCGGCGCTGCCAGTGGTAATACCTCGCGCAATCTTAGGCGCCACAGCAGCGGCACTGGGTACAATGCCCTGCTGCTGAGATCCATTACGCAGCATCCGATCTCTCGTAGCTGCCGCTGCTACCGCCTGGTCGTCTGCCCCAGCAGGAATCGACCGACTTCTGAGCTGGAAAATATCACCGTTTGAATTCTTGGTGCGAAGTTTCACCATGGACCTCTCACGCTTCGGGTCCGACGACGATCGTGGCAAAGCTAGTTTGGTCGCAGCTTGCGATCGCATCCGGGAATGTGAAGCCCCACGGTCACTGAGCTGGTGTGCCATTGCTAGTGCTATTGCGCTCTGGGGATCCTGAATTACGTCACCTCCTGGCCTCAAAAATGGTCTATCTGGTAGTGCTGAAGCTGAAGCTGAAGTCACGAGAGCGGGAGGTGGGGGCACTTTTACTGGCCCCCTTTGGGATTGCGCTTTTGCCTGGGCTTGAGCTTGCGTTTGGGCCTGGCCTTGAGCTTGCTGCTTCTGTGTAGATAATAACTGAGCGACCGTCAGCAGCAGATTCTCAGCGTGTCGTCGAATGGATGGAATGGGCGACGTGTTTTGAATTTCGCTAAGGAAACCCATGAGTTTCTTCTGGGCCTTGCGATCGTTGACAAGATCCTGGTCGATAAAACCACTTTCCTTGATCCAGAATTTAAGTACGCTCAGCAGCCGCATGATGGACACGTTAGCCTCCATTCCTGTGTTGATATCAGATCGTGCCGTCGAAATCGATGTTACATTTGACGAACGCTGCTCATTCTCCTCCTCCAGCGTAATTTGGTCCAGCAACCGCTGCGTTTCTTCAATCGTCTCCACATCGACGCCTCCACATAGCGATAGCACAGCTGTGTAGCGCTTCAGAAGTTTCTTAATGAAGTCGTAAGGCGAGCAGAAAGAACGATACGTCAGCAGAAATACGTCACGAAACTCTGTGTCATACTGGTGGGCATCAGTGAGACGAGCGATAAGTTTGCCAAGTGATGCGTGAGAAATCTCCCGTTTGCCACCCATGCCGCGTTTTGGAGTCTCATAGCGAATGCGAATAGGTCGGGGCTTCGGTGTAGAGTCATCATTAGCTTCTGTAGCATCATCGTCAGAGCGTGGAACTTTTCGTGCCAATGAACGGGGTGTGGTGGAACCTTGTGCGTCCGAAGATAGCGATAAAGGAGGCGGTGGAGGTGGCAATCCCCCACTGACCCCTGGCGATGCTGGCTGCCTGGAACCACGTGACGTGCTGCGCGCTCGCGTTCTCACCTGGTCCAATAAAGGTGAGTCACTTCCGCGTCGTCGGCTAGTTGCCGCTACCTGGTCTGGCGGGGGTGGACTCTCCATTAGCTGGCGACTGCGATGATTGCTGTATAATCGTCGTGAGGATGACGGCTCCCGTCCATGGCGTTCATCATCCGTGCCGCTAGAATTTCCAGATATCGACCTCTTTAATCGAATTTGCCATCTCTCTAAGCTGCTCGTAGTCCCTCCAGGACTGTTGCTGGTTCCAACCTGAGGACTGCTAGAACCGACCCGCGGGCTACTTGTCGTTGCTGGCTTTTCGACACTCCGCGACGGCTGTCGAGAAAGTGACGACGGCACCGGCGTAGGCCCTGACGACGTCCGACGAGCACTATTACTGTTAGCCGGCGCTGTGGCACGTCGTTTCACGACCATCCGAGATGGCTTCATAGCTATTTGCTGCTGTCTCTGCTGTTCCGTAAGCCCCGCCGTCTCCTCCTTTTCACTTCCCTGCCCACCCGACGACGAGGACGAATAATTCTCCGGCGATGCAGGTGGCGACTCCAGAACTGCCACGGGGGCTTCTTTCTTAGTCTGAGGCTTGGCGAAAACCTTGGACGCGAACTTCTCCGGGCCAATGTCAGCATTGGCAGCACCTACATCTGGCACCGCAGCGTTACTAGTCGCCACCCCAGGACCATCTCGCGCTCGTTGACGTCTATGATGACTGTGACTTTGGTGGCGATGGGGAGAAGAGACTCCCCGTCGCCTCGCATTCTTTGGGTCGTGGTCTGGTTGGCCGTGGTGCGTGTGACGTCGTGCGCGTCTGGCAGCTTCAGCTGCAGACGTCTCTGTGGCTGTGGACGAGTTGTCCACCGATGACGCAGTGGACACCGTTGAAGAGGACGTCGCCGTCGCAGTGGCGATTCGGTCGTCCCCTACGTACTTGCGGTCTCGTCGTCGAGCTCCACTGACGGCGCTGCGAGCGCCCATCGAGGCCACCGAGGAGGACGAGGACGAACTCATTACACTCGTGGTGCTGGCGCTGACGCTATTGCTGCTACCGACGCTGACGCTGGCAGCCGAGGGCAGCAAATTGCGAGCCACGAGCAGCGGAGGACCTACGCGGGCCGTGGCTGTGGTCACAGCAGCCGCGCGGTCGTGCGCCATGGCGTTCGGAAGGTGTCTGGTGGGGGGGAGAGAGAGAAGGAGACGCTAAGTGAGAGGGGAGCAGACAGTGACGTTGTCCTTGGGCTGCACCTCGGTCCGGCCGCTCGATAGTCGGCGCCTTTGACTCGGAGAGACGGAAGGAGGAAGCCGGGTAAAAAAGTGGGAGACGGGATTTTGACCAATAGGTATGATGTGAGTACTGCGATTGGATGAAAGTTGAGCTGGGTTTTGACCAATGGTGTAGTGGAGACTGGGGCGTAACGCTGATACAAAATTGGAGTGGCTTGAGTATTGACGGTGAAGTCTTCTTCTCAGAATAGCTTGGCATGACTGCCGCGGCGCGATAGAAAGAGTTTGAGGGAGGATCAGGATGGGGAGTCGATGATTCCGAGTCGGAAGGTGCCGCTGCTATCGTCTCGCTGTCCACTTCAACGTGCAACGAGTGCTCGCTCGCGACGTCGAAGGAGCACAGCCGGTGGCACCATCTTTGGTGATCGGCATTGTCCAAGCGTAGAGGCGATTGGGTCTTCATGCATCGAGTCTCGATCATCTCGATTCGAGATGATTGCCACGAGAGCGCTGTCGCAGGAGGTTGATGGCAAACGTTGGTGCTGGCTCTGGTAGAAGTTGGGAGATCTGCTGCTCCATTTTGAGGTCGCGCTGAACACCATCCACGGCACGTTGTTTTAGCGGGATGACACGCGTCTGTGAGTCTCCACGGTTTGCAACATTGTACATGTACAGCGTGAGTAACAGCTTACCGTGAGCTGCATTTGCTTGGCATTGCGCTTGGGGGCTGGACGTTGAAAATAAAAGGACACGTGTAGTCCGACCAGCAGCTCTTCGAGCAGTTGAGGCAAGCTCGGGTACTTGGGGAGAATCTCGTTCTTCATCTGCGAAGCCGGTACGCCGAGCAGCGACTCCGCCACCTTGTCGAACAGCATGGCATCGACTGCAGTTGATCCGTAGAGAAGTTGTAGCTGCCAAACAACGAGAGCGGACTGAGCGAAGCGTTGAAGCAGTGCATGCCCCCGAAGTGCTTCAACATGATAAGAAAGATTAACGCACCTTCAGTCGATACTTGAATTGCAACTCGTCCAGGCGACTGAAAGTGCTGCAGGACGAGCATTGCACACGCAACAGCTCTATACCCGCCCTTCCGTTGGAAGCCAATTGCGACGTCATGGAGGTGAAGCATCGGGGACACGCCGCATAGCTGCATCCTCACCGCATGCCAAGTAACGAAACAACCGTTATTATAGTACGAATCTGTCGACAATGCGCAGACGCGTACGCATACATCATGTCGTGCAGCGACGCCTTCTCAATTACCCCACTTGGAACGAACTCGGCCATCGTTCGTTGGTCTTGGATGTAGCACTACACTATTATATCGCATATATGCCGAACAAAAGGATAGTGGCTGAAATATGCCAAGGTCTCCGCTGCTCCAGCATCTACCGGTAGGCAGAAGACTCCGTCGACCGACGTTCTCATCGCTGCAGTCGCTTGCCCCAGCTCCAGCCCGAGTCGGGGCTAATTGGGGCGCATCAGTGACTTCTGAATTGGTGAACGGGCTCTTGCAAGATGGCTACTACGTGGTACACGACGCATTTCCAGTCGAGTATCTTCGCCGTCTGCGTGATGAGATGAAGCTGCTACGCTCGAGTGGCCAATTGTACCCGAATTCGACGCACATATTGCTGAATGATGCAGCTCGAGCAAGTGACCCCACTGATAATGGAGCCAAGACGCTGCTATTGGAGAAGCACGGCATCCTCGAGACGGAGTTGGCGTTGGATGCGATTCGTGATCAGACGTCCGTGCCGTTCTTAAGGGATTTCTTTGAGGAGCGAGTGGTGTTTGATCCACTACATCAAGCGTTGCCAGGTTGGTTGGGGCTGGCGGGACACATGGTCAAGGTGCAGCACAACGCCGGACAAGGAGCTTGCTTCCCAATGCACTTCGACACCTATGGCGACGACGGCAAGTGCGTCACAGCAGTGCTTTATCTGAATGAGGACTGGGAGCAAGGAGATGGAGGCGAGATTGTGCTCTACCCGTTCCCGAGACCGTGTGTCGTGGTGCAGCCGCGTTTTGGTGAGTTGGTGCTCTTCTCGTCTCAGCAACTGTTGCATCGAGTGATGCCGGCCTTTAAACCACGCTACGCTCTTACGACATGGATATACCATTCACCGCAACCCAGTGCGAAAGCTGAAAGGGCCGCCTTCTATCAAAGTACTGCGAACGCTGCGGAAACGGCGTCAGATGTGGAAAATGCGGCATTCAGATCAATAATCACCAAGATCCTCCGATCTCCGTTTCGCAGACATCTCCTGAAATTGGTTTATGAGCAAGAGTGGATGCAGTCGCTACACGAATCCCATCTACAAACAAAAGCATTTGACCACTACATGGCGACGCACAAGCAAGAGTTGCAAGTGATTGGGGCTGCAACTACCCGGATGCTTGGGAATTTCCGAGCTAAAGACAGCAGCACGAACAGTAAACTGCCGCAAACGAAGGAGGAGTTGATACAACGGATGGAAGACGATGCCAACCGCGAGTTTGTCCACAAGCTTCAGCTGCAATGGTTTTAATGGAGCTATTAGCAATTATCCGGATAGCTATTAGCGGCTACGTGCGTGTTTTGCGACCTGAAAAAGGGTTCTGTGCGTAAAATGTATCTCCGTCTGCAATCTTACTGCGTGCATCCACGAGACAACAGCGCCCAGCTCTTTGGCTCCTCACCTTGGACGTAAAAATTGTTGGTAAGGTTTGACACCACACAGGCATGGTTAGGCACGATGACGAGGCGTTCACCAATGACGGGCGAACGAATGCCTTCAATTTTCTTTACCCAGCCGTGTTCTTCTGACAGGCTGGTCACCTCGAAGCAAGTCAGCTCTTGGCCATCGTCGAGTAGTGTCTTGTTCTGAGTAGGCTCTTTCACCACACGGTCAAAATCCTTTTCGTAATACGCGAGACCATAGCACGTCGAGCCGAACTCGCCTGCCGATCGCGCTCCATCCGAGCTGAGCACCTTCGATCCAGCGTCAACGATGAAATTGTACTTGTTCGAGCTAACCACAGTCGTAAGAACGGTCAGCGCGACATCTTGCACCGAAGCCAGTCCCATACGCACGGGCGTGCGATCGAGAAACACGTAGTTCCCGGGGCGGATCTCCGTAATTCCCGTGAAGTACTTACGCGCGGGCTCTGTAAGGGTGCTCCCCACAGACACGATGGGAACAGCGATTCCATTCGCCTCCAGCGCGTTCTTGATGCGGACCATAGTCTGCCTCTCTGTCTCTGCCGCTTCAGAGCATTCCGCTACCGACTTGCATCGGTAAGCGTGGCCTGCATGGGACAACAGTCCGCGAAACTCCAGACTGCTCGACTTGTCAATACGTTGCGCCAGCTGTAGCAGCTTTGGGTCGTCCTCCTCAATGCCCACACGATGATATCCGACATCAACGTGGATCAGCAGCTTCAAGGTCCCACCGCAAGCATCTACCGCTTTCTGCGCAGCATCAACGCCCTCGGAACTGTCCACTGTGAGCAGAAACTCCACGCCGAGCTCCTGCGCCGCCTTGAGCACATCTTGGACCTTGTTACTCTGCACCACTGGATAGGCCAGTGTCAAACTCCCGAGCCCCGGTACTTCACCGCGCAGAAACTGCAGCGCCTCGGATGGTTTGGAAACTGTGAGGCCACAAGCCCCAGCTGCCAATTGCATCGTTGCGATCTCCCGCGTCTTGTGCGTCTTGGCGTGAGGGCGGAGATTCACATGGTTCGATGTCGCCAGCGCCTGCATCTGCTCGATGTTGCGTAGCAGACGCTTCTCGTCCAACACCACACTCGGCGTCTCCATCCACTTGCGGGGGCTCATTGGCTTTGAGGACTTGCAGATACTTTGGCACATGAGGTACTGTACACTCATCGAGTTGAAGATGGCGTTGGTGTCAAATGACTACCGTAATCGCCTCGAATAGAAGGCGGTGCCATCGATAAAAACGAGAGGCTAGGAAATGGCGACACGATCGGAGGCTGAGGAATCCGCGAAGACTTTGTATGTGAACTCATCGGCCTATGGCTTCTGTGTGTTCGCAGCGGAGCGGTTGCCAGAGCTCAAGCAGCAACTATTGCAAGTTGCAGCGGGCTTCAGGGAGGACCAGCTGCGTGGGACGATTCTGTTGTCTGCGGAGGGAGTGAACATTCGGCTATCAGGGACTTCGGATGCTGTAAATGCCATGAAAGTTGCAATCGCTGGTCTGCACTCGGATATCTGCGGACTGGAGTTTAAAGACTCGTATTCCGAGCGCATGACACTGCCGAGGGTGCTAGTGAAGATCAAGAAGGAGGTGATCTCAATGGGGGTGAAGAATGTCAATCCTGCCGTGGACGGGCTGGCAGCACACATTTCGGCTGAAGACTTCAAGACATGGATGGATAACGGCAAAGATATGCTGGTCTTGGACACCAGGTACGCACGCCATCAGAGCATGGTAGTCTTGGTTGTGAGCCGAAGGACTGACGCGGGTGGGGTTTGGTTCCTGTAACAGAAACGACTACGAGGTTCGCTTGGGAACTTTTGAGAATGCAGTAAACCTGGACATCAAAAGCTTCCGTGCGTTCCCTAACGAAGCTCGGACGCAGCTACAACAGGTGCCCAAGGAGAAGCCCATCGTGATGTTTTGCACTGGCGGCGTCCGGTGTGAGAAGGCGTCGTACGTATTGCTAAACAATGGTCACAAGGAGGTCTATCAGCTGGACGGCGGCATTCTCAAGTACTTTGAGAAAGTAGGAGGCGCACACTACAAGGGCGACTGCTACATCTTTGATGACCGCGTGGCTCTCAAGCCGGATCTCACGGAGGCGGCGGTTGTATCCTGCTTCACCTGCCGCAGCCCGCTGACTGAAGAGGACCAACGTTCTCCACACTACGAGGCCAAGAAGCACTGCTCGTACTGCAAAAGCGGCAAGCAGGACTTCCGCCACGCAAGGGAATACATGTAGCCAACCCACGACGATCGCAACGTGTAGGTTTACACTATAGATCACCGAGATGGCTACACTTCAAATGGAGATGAGACAATTCTCTTTTTAGCCAATGGAAGCGACGACCGTTTCCAGTGCGATTTTAGTGGCCAGCAATCGGACGATGTGCGTCATCGAGCGTCGCGCAAAATGGCCAAAACCGAATTCCCTGCCTCCGCAAGGGCTAATTACAGCGAAGACACTTGCAATCGACCTACGGTAGCATTGGCTGGCACAGAAGCCGTGGAGTGCACTTGCCGCCTCAGTCGATACTCGACCTTGAATCAACAGATCCAACCGGGCAAATCGGTGATAAAGGCAAGCAGCATACAAAGTCGCCGTGTGAAGCAAAGACACACGAAAGTGGACCGCCGAATTCACCAAGAAACGCGCTGGAGCAGCCGAAGTCAGGCAAGTAAGTTACAATGCGGGTTACACCACCACAAGTCCCCGATGGAGCGGAGCCCATTTGGAAATTAGCCACCAGAGCGACGATCAAGCTAATGTCGACAGCGCTGTACTCGAAACGGTTCATCGGCGCGTCAGCGTTGCTTCTCTACGGATACGCGTCGTACCCGATCGCAGAGCCCACGAGCACACACTCGCTGCGATTAGCGCAAGGCTTGGACGCTCATGAACTTGACCACAAAGACCCCTTCGCCATCAACGTGCGCAACATTGCGGCCCGCGTAGGCGTGAAGAACCCGGAACGGATTTCCATCCGCGTTGGGGAGCAGTCCGCAGGTGCGTCAATGGGAGCCAACCTCACTGTTGGCCAGCGTGGGGCGTGCATCGTGCTGCCCATGGAGCTCTACGACGCCTTCTACGCGCTGCCGCACCTGCACAAAAAGTACGACATCCCGAAGCGAGACGAGATCGACTTTGTGCTGGCCCACGAAAGCGCGCACATTGCCAAGAACCACTCCATGTACACGGGAGCCTTCCTGCCGGCGTCGCTCGTGGGCAGCTGCGTCGCTACCCACAAGATCCCCAACAAACTGATCGCCGGAATTGTCGGTGTGCTGGGCATCGTTGGTGGCAACTTGTATCTGTCCTGGAGCTTGGAACACGAGGCCGACCAGGTGGCTGCGGAAAGTGGCTTCGCGCGTGGCGGCATCAGTTGCTTCCAGCGGAAGCTGTCCCGCAACTGCGAGATGCGATCGGTGCTCAACACACGGATGATCACCGAGAGCGGCAACTACTTGGGCGACACGTCGCACCCACTCCTGACGTCGCGCATCGAGCGACTGAAACTTTTGACTCCTGCGGAGACGGTCAAGCTTGTGGCCACCATAGAGACTGACAGCAGTGAAAATGCTGCATGCTGAGTTGCTCAGCACTTTTGTCGAGATGTGAGATCGGCATCACCATCGGTTCGAGAGCAGCACATTGTAACTTATCAGAATATAGCCTACTTGTGATTTACTTGGTGCGTTCTCCTCTTGTTGACCCAGCAGTACCGTTCACGAATCTCTTTGAGCTCTCCCGAAAATGAAATAGTCGACCTCCATTGCGGAAACCACACCATGTATTCTCGGCAAGCGAACGTCGTTCTCACTCTACTTCGAGAGCACACATCGAACGCCAACAACCGTCATCTCCAACTAGACATTATGCTGGAATGGAATTGTTCCAGCTCCTGACATATTCCATTGAAATACATGAATGCTAGGTATTCATTTTCAACGAATCACAGCGTGTGAATTTCCTCCTTTTCCGCTTGGCTCTTTCTCATTCGTCAAATATTCGAATGCAGCGTTTCCATTCGTTAAAACATTTTTCGCGCCATTTTGCCCTTGGCGCCATTCATCGCCACGTTCACAATCGAATCTGCCTTCAAAAGCGTACCAGCGCCTCTGTGTCATTGAGTGTCGTCCTTGCCGTCCGTGTCGTGCGTGTCCTTCCTTCCCTTATTAATATCTCCTACAATGCGCACGCGAGCTCAGAAGCGTGAGCACATGCCGGAGATGGTGCAACAGTTGCAAAGCCGTCTGCGCGCGCTCGAGGCAGCTGCAGCTGCAGCTAAGGTTACAGACACCGCAACACCCGTCCCCACCGCGCCGCTGAGTCCTCCGGCCCCGAAAAAGCGCAAGACCGAAGCCTTCTCCTCTTCCCCGTTGCTGCTAACACCGCACCACCCCAAGCCTCGTACGCCGGCGTTAAGCGTCCTCAGGACCCCGACGAAGGCCACGGAGACCAAGACGAGCGTCGTCAAGCGCACGGCACTGAGGAGAGCACTGCAGTACACGTCGCCTGCAGTTCCAGAGGCAGTTGAGGACCCACAGTCAGTGCTGCAGCGGATCTGCTCGGGGCAGATGCTGCGCGCCAATTCGCGGATTGTCGGGCGTGTGGAGGAGCATCAGGTCGTTCGTGACGTACTGATGGGCGACGAGAAGCAGGGCGGGAGTCTGTTCGTCATTGGCCCCCCGGGAACGGGCAAGAGCTCGTCGGTGAACGAATTGCTACTAGAACAAGGCTATGAAACGGTGGGAGATGCGACGACGTTGAAGCGCAAACGAACCAGGAAGAGCAACATGGCAGCGGTGAAGCTCAACTGCAGCACGTTCACGGACCCCGCTGTTTTGTATGCTGCCGTGGCGCAGCTAGTGAAGAAAGCAACGAGCTGGAAAGTACCGGAGCAGTTTGACCCGTTTGAGATGGACAAGTTTGTTGTATTGCAACGTCGCGGGTCGAGAGCTAAGAAACAGTCAGTGGTGGTGGTTTTGGACGAGGTGGATCAACTGCTGCGTCTTCCTATGTGCATGCAGCCGACAGTGAAGGAGGTGCTCCACTTCTTCGTGCGGTGGGCCGCTGCTGCACCTCATGACGTCAAGTTCTTGGGTATTATGAACGGTGTCGACATGTATCAACAGATCTCGCGGGTTCATGTGACTCGTGAAAGCGCCACTGATTCGCACGTCCCTCGTGTGGTTTTTGGATCCTACTCACACCAGGACCTGCTCCTTATCATGCAAAGTTACGTGCAGAATGCACTGCCATCAAGTGTGGACATTGGAGAAGTCTCCAATTTTATCGAACCGCGTGCAATTGAGCTCATTGCAAGGAAGGTGGCAGCCCGTGATGGTGACGCTCGTCTGGCCGTCAGCTTGCTGCAGCAGTCAGCCCGTCTTGCGCTTCAACGCTCCGGCAACTCGGAGAAGAAGTCTTCAGCTCCGAATCAGGTAAAGGTCACGATACGTGACGTGTTCCAATGTGCAACGTCAATGCTGTCGTCTCCGGTTGTCCAGCAAATTAAGCAGTTACCAAGACAAGCCAAATTGCTGCTGTACGTGATCACCGCTCTCGCCCCGGGTACCAACGAAAACGGTGGCAACAGCAGCCCCAGAGGAACGCTGCAGTGTGAGATGAACCAAGTCAGCGAGGAGCTGGCTCGCCTGCGTGGCGTGCCGCAGACTGCTTGGGTTCCTCGCTTATCGCGTGAAGAACTACAGACGCATCTGATGTCGCTTGACTGTTACGCCCTGGTGAGGCAGGGAGGCAATAAGCGCGGTGATAAAACGTCTCGACCTGCCGCAGTCATGTCGGCTCGCGCTTTCTGGACTACAAAGCTCTCCTCCTGCGTCACGATGACTGAATTGTCGGGGGCACTTCAAGATGACACCGCGCTCTCTCAACTGCTCTTGTAGTATCCAACTATCAACGAGAAGTACGGTACTCTCTCAGCAAAAAAACTAAACACTAATCAAATTATTACTACTTACTACTTCGACTTGCTTTAGTTTATTCATCGACGTCCTGTAGTTACGGTAGCAGTCTCCGTGTGCATTTGGCGCTCGAGCGCTTTCTGTGCCTTTTGCACTAGCAGCGCAAGCAGGGACCGGTCTTTTGCTGGACGCTGTTTTAGTTTTTCCGGTGCCGGCAGCCGCTTGTCCACGGCGTCCTGAACAGCACGCGGCAGTTCGCGGGAGATGAATTTGAGAATCTCCACACGATACATGCAAGTTGTCTCCACATCTAAGAGCATCGGGTCCGACGCAGACGTTGGCGCCTGTAGCAGTGAAAGCTTCAGACGGATATCGGACCCCACAGCTTCTGCCACGGCGTCAGCATCGGCTTCACGGGTTGGTTCCGTTTGGTCGCGGTGCACGCGCAAAAAGCCCGTAACACGCGCAGTGATGCAAGCTAGCAGGTCGGTGCGGATCTCCGAGGCAATACGACTTAGTTCTCGAACCGCTACGTCCTCTGGAGAGCGGACACCGTATCCTGTCTGAGGTTCCGAAACGGGAGTAGCTGTGTCTACACGTAGGCGTTTAAGCGGTGAGCGGTTTGCTGTCGGAGATGGTTGGTTAAGTGGAGTGGTTTGGTACCAACGTGGCTGGTTCCTGTTGAGCTGTTTCTGCTGTTGCTGACTGTACGAAGGAGTGCCCACGTAGCTATGACTGGGTCGTGGACTCGGAGTCGGTCGACTACTAGGGCTCAGATTCACCATCAGCGACTGCACCGGTCGTAAATGAAAAGACCTTGAGGCAGGAGTCCGAGGTGTCCTGATGTCACGCGGTGTACCTTGCGGTTGAAGTCCCTGACGTAGCTGTAGTAACGCTAGTTGCGGTCCCGTGGCACTGGCAGTAGCTGTTGGACTTGGTAAAGCTATCGATGGCAGGGATTTGGGTTGGCCCTGAGCTACAGAAGGAGAAGTAGCATAGCCAGCAGTCTCGTTGTACTCGTGTCGGTTCGCGCTTTTCCCTCCATCATTCTCCGCCCCGCTGCAACGTTGCAGCAGCGTCTGCAACAGATTGGTCAACTGCTGATTGGTCCTCTGCATCTTGTGCATCTCCTCGCGCAGTCCTCCCACCTCCGCTCTCAACTCCTCGAACTCGACGCGGTCCACCGGAATACCAGCCCCTAGCGGAGGATTCGACACCTTTGCTTCGCTAGGCGACCTTCTTCTGATCTCACACAGCAAGTCTCTCCTGCCCCTCACAAACCGATCATGACGGAACTCCCACCAATCCTTGGGACTTGCGTCCTCGACAGCTTCAGCGTCAGCATCAGCTTCAGCTCCAGGTTCAGTCTCCTCCACCGCCGCGGACGTGGCACGCACCTTCCTGAACCCATACAGGTTCAGCTGCCGGACGAAGGAGCTGAACTTGCGGTGCTTGAAGTACGTGGGGATTACGTGCTCGGCAAAGGCCGCGGGCTGCTTCACCACGAAGCTGTCGCCGTGCGCCGTCCAGCTCGCCAGCTCCGGCGGACAGCGCGCCAGCAGCTCGTACGTCTTCTCTAGGAACAGCGCGGCGGGCTCATCTCGTCGCGGTCGTTTGGCGCCACGCCCGGGGGCTGTGGATTCGCTGTCGAAGAAGATGTCGTCGGGTCCTGGAGAGACGGGGGTCGACGACGCGACGCGGATCCGCAGCGGACGGAGCTCTCCGCCGTCCTGCAGCGCGGAGGATGCGCCGAAACCTTCTCCCTCGACTTTGACGCCTCCCGACGCCATGCTGCTGCTGCCCGACGCCATGCTGCTGCTGCCCGCTGCCTGCCTGCTGCCTGCCTGCTGCCTGCCTGCTGCGGTCTCGATTCGGTTGTGGGGCGGTCCCTCCTTTCGCTTCTGCGTCGAGACATGAAGCTCATTCCATTTTCCCGGTCGTTCTTGTTTTTGTTGACTCGGACTCGTTTCTGCACACCGGAATTGGCTACAAGTGCCGATTTGAAAAGGGGAATTACCAAGAAGATGGTACTCACACACTTCAAACACTTGGAGCTCGCCAAATCAACCTGTCAACTTTTGTCAACATTCACGCGTGTTTAGTCAAGAATTGTCTTTGAGAAGTATTTAACTACCATCATTAGGAATTTTAAAATCGGGAGGAGCTGATGCGTTCTCTCAAAAGTCGGTGACATCAATGCCATTGACACTTGCCAGGTAGTCAAGCACCAAGGTTATTGGTGCAGCGGTAGACCCCAGCATGACCCCTCTGCCGTTGGCACAGCAACGCTCAAAAGAGAGGAGCTACCTGTACAGTGAAGCTGATTCACGCCCGACAGGTGGCGCGCGAGGGAAAGTGAGCCGGAGAAGCTCGCGGCAGACAAGGCGACGCCTTCATCGAGGATCAGAGCCCGCGGCAACCGCAACATCTTCGATTTTCTCTTGTGAAAAATAGAGCGCTCGAGGAAGGCCAGGTCCGCCCACTAGCGGTGGACCATGTCTGGCTTGCATGGAAGAGAGGGCGCCGATGAGGCCAGCGCTTCTCTCATGCCGGTGCTGACCATCGGCTTCGGTAACTGAGTGCTGTGCAGCTCGCAGCTCCGCAACTTGCGGCGCAAGGGGTGACCCGGGTCATCCGTTGCGGCTATCTGCTCGGGTGGGAAAGCGTCGCAGCGGTCCATTTGCTGCAAATTTTGCATGCACTGCGAGGCGGGTGAGCGAGCGGATTCACGCCGCCGCCTCGTCCACCAACGCGTGTTGTTGAGCATCGAAATCACTGGCCCAGACCAAGCACAACTCGGCGATGAACCTGGTCTGCTGCAGCTTCGCGTGTCGTCCGCGTACCTTGGACGGAGGGCGCAGGAATTGCAATCGATCGACCAAAAACTCGCTTCGAACTTGTTCGTCGGCGACGAAGACTCATCCGATGGTGCTGTAAACTCGGATGCAGATCACAAGCGAGGTGTCGACGACGCTGGTTAGATGGACCAGCCCGGTGTGAACCGATTATTATACCGTCCAATCTTCGATCAAAACGGCGACGAGGCAGCTAAAGCGATGGCCACCGCTACATGTACCAGTACTTAACTCTAACCAAACAACATCAACAAAATGCCAATACCTGTATATGAAGACAACTGCGATGCTCACCACCATTCGTAACCGAGTGTATCTATCTCCCCTTTTTGCACTCTTCTTTGCTAAACATTTTAGCGAGACATGTTGAAGCATTTGTCAATTTTATACTTGCGGTTTGTATGCCGCATGAGTTGCCCGTGCTTAGCGAACCAACGGCGTCGGCCAACTCATGATTTGCGTGTCATTTTAGAAATGCCTACCACTTCTTCGACGAGCTCCGAGACGTCTCCACCACGCCCCATGCAGCGCGACTTGGCACGCGCCCTGCTGGACCCTCAATCAGGAGGTGTCGCCGGTGCGTTCGCCACGCTTTCCCCGTCTTTTCCATTGGAATCTCCCTCATTTTCCACTGTGTATTATATATATCGTCACTCTCTCCAGCGTACGTGCAGGAATGTGTGCATTCCACGAGCGTCGGGGTGGACGCCACCTTCGTCTTCCTGTTGCAAGTGGTCGAGGAACTGGACGACGCCATCGGCGAGTTTTTGCCGTCGCCACCGCATCACCAGCCGCTGAGTCATGACAATGAAGTGGAACTGGGCACGTTGCTATCCGCTGCGTCGTTGGTACGGACGGACGGAGACCTTATCCTCAATGCTGCTGGCTAAGCTGGTTGCAATACTTACAATACGTGGGCTGTGTGTGTTTTTTATTTTATTTTGCAGACTGTTCGGTATGTGACGGAGAGACAAGCGATGACGCCGTTGTTGCAGCGTTATCGTGATGCATTCAAAAAGGTGCTGCAGTATCCGGTGTGGACGCACAAGTGCTACTACGGACTGAAAGCTGTGGCGTTGATGGGGTCGACGCGAGTGCTAGAGTCTTTTGGAGAGCAAGTTCCGACTGGAGACGTGCTGAAGCAGCTGAGGTGGTTATTCCCGCTGTTCAAAGATGAAAGTATCCAAGCGGAGGAGTCTGCGCAGCGTTTGAATGCACTGTTGCGTCCGGCGTGCGAGTTTGTGGCTGTGGCATTGCAGACGCACCCTGCTGCTCGAGAAGCCATCTTCACTGAGGTATCTTGGTGGGCTTTAGCTGGCTGGGGATGTGAATTTTTCTAGCTGCAAGACAATTTGACTCAGTCGATTGATTTGTTCGTTAATATTGTAGGTGCTGCCGCAACTCCTGGAGCTGCTGACGAAGGAAGGTGTAGACAAACAGGAGACAGCGGTGGCTGAGGCAGTCAAGGTGGAGCTGGCCACGACCGCTGCGGTGCTGTTGGAAGCGAAGTTCCCGTACACGGCCCCCAATACGTTCGCACTGCTGTCGCTGCCTGCGTTTGTTGAGGAGATGGAAGCAGATGAATTCAAGATTTCGGCTAGTAATACCATGTTTTCTCCAACAGCTGAGGCCAAGTCTGACAGGATGGAAACTGTCGACGAAGAAGAGGAGAAGCTGTCAGCAACGGCCGTTGCGAAGCGGCTGGAAGAGGAATGTTGTAAGGTGCTCTGCTCTTGGCTGGAAGTCGCCACTCGGAGAATGGTGGCAGCACAGGCACTCGCCGTAATGTATCGTGTCATTGCAAGTGGCACTGGGGCAAACAGCGTAGCGAACAGTGCGACATCACTCACTACCCCCCTTGACGAGATGACCAAAGCGTACGTAGGCTTGGATTTGGCATGCTTTCGAGATTTTTTCCTCCTCAGTTTGCTCACTTTTTTACCTGCCAGGCTGAACGACGCGGAATTGACGGCACTTCCTGACTTTGACTTCATCAACGCTCTGCTCGAGTCTATCCGGGATATCTGCCTTTTTCAGCAAAAACTAGCTGCATCTACGCTTGAAGGTGCTTTCAAGGCGATGAGTACTGTGGTGTCCCGACTAGAGGTAAGCTAGAAGGGTTGCTATAGAAGTAATTGATAGGAACATTGGCTCACGTGCTTGATTGTATATACTACAGGTCGCACTAGCATCTTTTCCAAAGAAAAACTCAACTGAGCGACGTAGCGCGAAGGCGGCATGCTCTGCGATCCGACACACACTTGTGGAGGCCTTACTCTCTTGGCTCCACCACCCTGACGCGGCCAATTTGCTTACATCCCAGGTGGACTTCTTGCATAATGTGGCTGGTACTCTTGCTGATCCGCGTGTGTACGGCGACGTGCTGGCTATTCTACGTGCGTCTACCGTTCCGGAGGCTAGTACTGAGTATGCATCGTGCCGTCAACTCGCTGTCGTCACACTTTGTCAGGCCATTAATCAACTGGACCGGTATTCCAAGTCAACAGCTAATCGAATCGTGTCGGGCCTCACTCGTATAGCAGCAGCATGTCGTGAAGACATTCACCCACTGGCAAATGAGCTGGTGCTCCCTTTGTTACCTTCAATGCTTGACGGATCTCAGTGGGGAAAGTTTTTGCGTCTTCGCACCGAAGCTGTTGCAACAGTTCTCGTTGGATGTGCTGAGAGTGATGACTTCCGGGTACGTGTTGTCTTAGTTAACTGTTTGCGTTATTGACACATTTGAGAGGGTGGCAAGCTCATGATGATGATGGTGTTCCTGTTTACCGATACGCAGGTGGAAAACCACCCGTGGATCAGCGACTTCATTAGTTTTCTGCTCGACCCGGTTGTGTCTTCGGAGAACGTGCATTCATTCATGATTTTGAGCGGATTGATCCGTGCGAAGCTTAAGCTGCTCCTTCACGTGGTGTCGTTCTGCATGGCGAACCCGCACACGGTCACACAGACTTTGCATGAACCACTTGCTCGGTGGCCGCTCTACGAAGAGGACGTCGATCTTGTCATTGTCACGCTCGAACTGTTGGAGGCGCTGTTGCGCGTAGAAACCCTTCGAGCTACGGTGGATGTAGATGTGATCTATGCTACCATTTTGCAGCTTTCCGAAAACGCAGCAAGTGAAGGCCTGGACGCAATTTCGACGGTGTGCAAGCAAGTTACTGCATCATTGGGATCTCAGCAGTAGATTAGCCAAGCTGCCTCTGTGCGCACGATGAGTCTCTTAGGAGCTCGCTGCGTCAGTTGAAGGAGGTAGCTCATACGAATTCGTGCAGACCAGCGCTCCACTAGCATCCCACGAACACACGTGCCAGTACAACTCGCCGATCGAAGGCGGTTCCGAGCACTGGTAAATAAGCCCTGCAGACGAGTAGATCTGCACTTGAGGGCGTAAGCACTGTGTCATATAGAGATTCGACGCCACGATGCATTTGTACGTGAACCCTTCCTGGTGTTGTAATAGGAGCGACTGGTATTCACACCCGTCGAGATTGCTGACAGTCTCTAGCTGGACGTGTCCGGCGCAACCGTCCGAGTTTTGGCGCCATACATGTCCGAGCATTGTTTTGTTCCTCCACACCTCGAGAATCACATCCATTCTCTCCACGCCATCAACATACGAAAGAACTACACGGAATGTCCTCTCTGTAGTGATGATAGGGCTTAGTACAGCAAGGTAGCGGTTGCCATCTCTCGTTTGTGTTTTGCTGCTCGCCCACGTGACGTTCACGGGTAGCGACACTGGAAAACACTCTGGCAGTGTAACTTCAAGACGATATGTGCCAAGTCGCAACTTAAATGCTTGCGAGCTGCCAACATTGACATCTCCATCTCTCCGTTCATCTGTCGCCACTGAGTCAGAGCTAATAGGGATTTTAGCGTGGCGTCGCGTACCAGCAGCAGCACTTCCAATGCTTCCCATAGAGCTGTCAGAATGAAAGCGGATGTTCGCCAGCTCAGAAGAGTTTTGATTGATCGGGGGGGCAGCAGTGACTACTAGCACCGTCACCTTGACTCCACCAAAAAGCACAGGCATCGTAATTGTCTTCGAGGTGCGATAGCGACCTCCGTCCACAACCACCTGCTTCAACGCCGAGTAGTGGACACAAGTACATTCCCTGAGCACATCGACAGCGTACAAACCTTTGGACACTTCCCACGTCGCGCATCCATTGCCATCGGTCATGACAACTTGTCGTTCCGAGCTACAGTTGTTGGTAATTTGAAGCGGAATGCCTGCGAGTTTGACGTTGATGTGAGGATGGAAGTAATCTACGAGTTGCAGGGTGTACGTCCACTGATAAACATCGAGAGGAATCACCATTTCCTGAACGGAAGAAGACGCCGTTGTGGGGCCGCTGTGGAGCCCTGAAGCGGAGATTGTTGGATAGACTGCAACAAGTGATGTCCACTCAAAGTAGTCGAGATGGAACACGTATAGCGAATAGCTGCCAGGAATTAGACGGCAATTCGCTCTTCCTTCACTGTCTGTCACGAACAACTGCCGTCGGTCCTTGGCGATTCCATCGGAAGTATCACCTGGCGGCTTTGCGTCCTGTTCTTCCAAGGTGGTTTGGTTGTCCGAAGGACTCAGTCCACTCGCTTCATGCTTCTGTGCATTGTCTTCTACAGGGCCTTCTGAGTCAAACTGAGCATTCTTACTCCTCCACTCTTCAAGGAGAGCACACTCGTCCACTTCGGGCTTACCCTTGAACGGTACAGTGACTCCACGCAACATTAAGTCAAGTTCTGTGAGCTCTCCTCTCGTTGAATGCTGCAGTAGATCACGTTCAGATTCGGATAACTCTAACGAGGTCGCAAAGACCCGTTGAAGTCGAAGGGGGAAGCTTTGCGAGTACTCTCGAGCGTGTTCACTCTTGCGAGCACACTCAATTATACAACCTTTAATTTTCTCGTAGCGTAGACGCATGACCCTCCTCAGTAGCGCTCGCGCTCGAACGACAGAGATCAGCTTCACATTCAGGTTGGCCACGGCCGCTGCTCGATTTTTTGCTTTAGTGATGCAGTCAGTGACAAACGTTTCCGCCACTTCTTGGGTGATTTCAATGGCTCGCTTCTTCTGCAAGCGACGTCGAATCGACATCAGTCGAGACCCCATCATCAGAGTAGGAAGCACAGTCTTCGTTAGATTCGACGCGTCAATCATAAGGTTCTTCTCGATGAAGACGTGCACTTTTTCAACCGGAGTATTTGTCTGAGCACTCACGACACGAAACTCGACATGTCGCTTTACCTTTTTGTTTTGTGGAGCGAATGGGTTTTGTTGCAGACATTCCTTGATTCCATGTTGAGCCAGAATACGAAGTAATGTCCGATAGACGGACTGGATAGTTGGTAGTGTCCGATTCACAGAGTTACGGTGTGTGTACACGTCGATTTCATGTTCTACCTCCTGCAACTTCAATGTTATTCGCATCAGGGATTTATCGGCCTTGTCCCCACTTTCCGCCATCGGTACCAACACGATGCGGCCATTCCGACCAAAACGAATGTTTTTTGCTAGACGGCGAGCAAATTCTTCGCACTCTCGGGTTTCCATTCCCGAATTTTCCTTCTCACTGCCAGTTTCGACGAAGTGAACTCGAATTTCATAGGTCTGGATAATTCGTAGCTCAGCGAGCAACACGTTTACTTCGTCGATGCTTGCGTAGATAGATGAGGCATTTCCACACCCGCCGACAGCCTGGAGCTGCCACTGGTTGTTTTTCTTAGAACGATATGCTGCAGCTAGAGTGAACCACCGACAACCTGGGTTGGGTCTTGCGTCAAACATGCCCAAAACGTGGTGTTCTTCGACGTTTTCAAGCTGAATACGCACTCCTGATAAGTGATCTGGCACTTGTCTGGGCTCCGTGAAGTTCAGATTGCTGGAAGCAGTGCTTTCGTCGTCTGCAATTTTCTGTAAAGAGAACAGAATACAAAATACCTTGTGCGATAAAGCTGTAAGGCGAAGATATACGCGATCTACGATGCTGTTGTTGATTGACTGCCCTTGGCGGTAGGAAATGCCTCCTCGCTTGGTCACTGGGCAGCCTTCATGAACGAAATCAACGAGCTGGAAATCGTAATCTACCAGAACACAGACATAACGCCACGGGGGTCTAAGCCCACCGTTATTGCACATCATAGTTGATGAAGCCATAAGGGTGTTCATATACGGAAGTGTGTACAATCCAGTTGGTGTTGGCGTCAGCATCGACAAGCTTGGCAGGTCATCCATACGATGGTTCTGTGCTCGGGAATAATTGTCCTATTAGGATTGTAGAGAATGGAGAACGTTAGTTTGAGCACCATTCTTGACGTAAACATGAATGTTGATTGTTGATGTTCACGATACCTGGATACGTTTGAGGTAGCTCACGATCTCTTGCAACTCTGTTGGTGCGAAGAAGAAGCCGATCTTCTCGAACTCAGCAGCAACTTTTCGTTCGGTCAGCACTAATTTTCGGTTGATCACTGACTCCATGAACGTTCGTTCTCTGTTGTGTCGAGTCTGGCCAGCTAATGCAAGCAAATGACGAAATGCTTGGATCTGAATTTCTTCACCAGGAGATCGCTTTGCCTCGAACAAAACGATAGACTCGATCTTCTTCGTAATTTCTAGCAGATTTGGGAAACATCCAGTAGAGTTCATCGAATGCAACACCACCACAACTGGACCTCTACCAGCAGCTCGTGTGAGCTCTACTATAATCTCGAAGAATCCGATAGGCGGGCGAGCTCCTTCAGAGTGCACCACAACATTCAGCAGGGGGCTCATTTGCTCGATGCCAGCAACAAGAGCGCTCGATTTTTGCTCGTACTCTACCTGTGATCGACAGACATGATCATGACTCCGCTGGACGCTAAATTCCACTGCGAACTCTATCAATACACGAATGTCTCCGGATTGCAGAGCGGATAGCAATAAATTCTCAAAAGATCTTGGGCTGGCAACGCCCACATCGTGGTGGGCTCCGTCAAAAAAGTTCGCCAGTAACACAATCAATCCTTTGGTTGCGGACGATACGCCACAGTGTGCTGACGATGTTTGTGGAGTCCAAATGGGAGGGCCAATCTGTCGCCAAAACACGTTGCGATGGGCATTCACGACTTTTTCGAAACTCGAGCAGTCACGAACTAAGCCAACTTCGGGGATTGTCAACGAGATCAGTTGTTCGTTCTGTCCAACCTGATCATTTCTGCTCCCTGCTTGCTGCTCACTTGACACTTTCCACAGTTGAAATGAAACAATCAGCCCTACGAAGCCGATTCTAGCTCGCCAATCGCGAACACTTCTCGCATAGGACGGATGACCGCCTACATAAACCGAGTTGGAGCTTGATGAGGCTTGGACCCACGCGGAGCTGCCACCAGCACGTCTTCCATGCTGAGACCCGCTGTTCAATGAACCAAAGGTTTCAATAGGCTGAATTCGCGCACAGTCTACAAGCTCATTGTCAAAAAAGATCTGGAGATACCGGCAATCAAAGACAACTTTCAAGTTGACCCAACGATTACTGGGCACCTCGTAGTTGTTAGCCCAACACTCCCTCCCTCGCCAACGAACACGACAGCCTCCGTCCTCTTCTTTATCACGATAAGTAGTCAGAACACCACGATCGTAGATTGAAAAAGTGGTTTCGTCGTCGTCAGAGTTCTCAACGCGAAGTTTTGCAGACAGCAATTTCGGTGTCGATTCGCCTGGCCCTGCTCCAGCAAGAGCGTAACGAGTTAGTACCAAGCCCGTTCATCCTCGAGTCACAACGAGCCTTGGTAAAATGAAACCCCACCTCGTTTTCGTGTCACCACGCTGTCTTCGTCAAGGCTAGCAGAACAGCCGAAGATGCTACGATTGGTGCTACCGCAGCAGAGCCACCGTACAAACTCCCCAGAGTCATCCAACTCGGGTGTTTTGTGACGCGCTCCGTCAGCCTCTCTATTGCCAAGAGCAAGTCATCCGATAAGCAGCAAAAGTATCGTTAGTATCTCGCTTTTACGAGTTCCATCGTACAAATGATTGATCACAACAGTACACAGTTGCTTTGTGCTTTTCCGTGTCAGCAGCCTTGAACAGCAGCATACAGATCGAAAACCCGCCATTACCGAGCAGCCTGGAAGACTCTGTGTCCCCCGGTCCTTTTGAAGCATCCACAGACAACGGAATTTCAAGAAATCCGTCTCCGTACAGTGAAATGACAGGACTATCGCAGCCTGTAGCAGGGAAACAGGTTCGCTTACTGTCAGTCGCAACTGCATCGCCCTGATCGTCTTTTGTTGCAATTCTTCTTCGTCTTGCGGCCCTGTGCCACGGACCACTTTACTGTCAAATATTTGATTCTTAAACACAGTGCGCTCCACACTAGAATCAACTACACAAACCTCGGTGCGGCGGAATCCTGAGAACTAGCTATCTTTTCAGCATCAACAGGGCTGCTGTGGGCGTCGGGCGGTGGCTGAGTTGGCGTCGGTCGAACTGGAATGGGTTGTTCCTCAATTCCTTTTTTGTTCTCTTCCTTTGCGTCAGTTTGGTGTTCAGCACTGTCACTTCGGACGAAAGGTGCTGGACGACGTCTAGGACCACAACTGCTGCCGCTTTTTCGTGGCACCAGTGCTGAGCTGGAGCTCGGACGCTGGGGCTTCTTCGTTGCCTTCTTGTTGCTATCGTGGACAGCTCCGTAGATACTCAACAACGTCTGCTGTCGATCTGAGAGGCTCATACCACAACGTGTTATGGTCTCAACAGCGAAGTCTCTGGAGCCGTTACAAAATGCACTTCAACATCCATAATTTGTCACCTTTTTTTTTCCAAGACACTATACAAATATCAAGACAACGTTTAGAAATACAATTTTAGTTTAGAAACTAAACAAAATTTTAAACGTTAGAAACCAAAATTCTATTTAGAAATTATCATTACTAAACAGAAATTTGGTTTCTAAATTTATGTCTGCACACGAATGGCACGCCGGCGAGGAACTACGTCGTCTTCAGCCACTGCACAGAGAAGCCCACAGACGCTAGCTACCTATGTTCAAGTTGCAATTGATGCAAGCACGCCAGAAATTCAGCTGACACCAAAAAAATCGCGTAGAAGACGCAAAAAGCAGCAGCAAGAGCCTTCAAACTCTGTTCCAGCCCCACTCCAAGTCAAACCTGCGGCACTTTCACCACCCCCACAACCCCCAGCAAAGCCAAAGCGACGTAAACGCAAGTCTAAACTCAAGCACTCTGTTTTGCAATCAGTTTCACGTAATTGCAAATTTCGAGTTCGAGGTCTGGTCACCCCCGAAGAGTTGGAAGATGAGGACGAGGCGGAGGAGGTTCAGGATGAAGTTCGAGCAGACTTCACGCGGTTTGGAGAGCTGCAAAGCGTTACAATTGTCCGAGAAGAGGAAGAAGGAAGTGGTCGATTGATTGGCGACGTGGTCGTCACATTTCAACATGCTGGAGATGCAGCGTCGGCTTTCAGTTCGTACAATGGGAACGTGTTTGGTGGGAAAACGGTGACGTGTATTTGGGAGACGCAGAACTACCAAGAGAAGGTGGAGAGAACGACTGTGGTGATATGCGGGATGATGACACCGGAGGAATTGCAGGACCCCGACGAATTGGCTGATGTGGAAGAGGAAATGATGCAGATTTTCAGCAAGCACGGAGAAGTGAAGGAACTGCAGTTAGGTGAGACCACAGGGGACGCCACGGTGACTTTCATTGATGCACAGGCCGCTGGCAAAGCAGTGCAGACGATGGACGGCTCGCGATATGGTGGTCGTTTGCTGACAGCAAGTCTAGCGATTCAGAGTGGTGGGGGCGCTGATAACGTTGAATGTGTGAATGACCCGCGTATAGTGGAGACGAAGCGCTTTGCAACTCCCATCATCCAGGTACTAAACACTCGACTTTACCCACGAAGAGTGTCAGTATGTGCCAAACTGCTAACAGCATTATTGTCAATTTTCTGAAGCCTACAGAGTCTCTTGTGTTACAGGATCTCGTTGGCACGTTTTTGAAGCGGCTCGCTGCTCTGCAGGTGAGCTGGGAGACGCAAGGCGTCCAGGGATTTAGCAATTCACACTAACCGAACACTATGCATCTCTCAGGAGCGCGCACATACGCAGAATCCGCGGCAGGACAAACGGTCACGGCGTTTAGTACTCGGGTTGCATGAAGTACGGCGAGGCCTTCTCTGCAACAAAATAGTTTTGCTTGTCATCGCAACGGACCTGGATAGATGTCAAGCGGTAGAAGAAAAATATGCTGAGTTAGTGTCGATTGCAACGGAGAAGGAGGTGCCAATACTCGCGCCAATGAATAGGTCCGATGCCTTGTTCCGGCAGTTATGTAGTATTCTGTGTGTTGAATTAACTGGGTAATCTTGAATTGGTGCATTGCACAGACGGAAGCTGGGGAAGGTACTACAAAAGAGCGTGCGTGTGAGTTGCGTTGGAGTGTATTCTGTCGAAGGCGCTAACGATCTCTTTCAGCAGATAAGCTTATTGCAAAGCTGGCAAACAACGATATCACGGTGAAATTAAGCTGTCGTCTGTACAATGTGTGCATTCCTTTACTGTGCAGGTTCATGGCGAGGAATTTTGCCGAGTTGCCAGCATTGGTAGTACTGTCTGGGATCGACGTCTGTATCGGCTTCACATATTTTCCTACACCACAAACATTTACTCGTATGAGCTCGTCACATCTGCTGTAGGCCAGCAAGATGGAGAGACGTACCTCTTGTTTTTGTTGGCAGCAAACTCGTTGATACGTCTGCACGCTTGGACTTGGCTCCTCGCAATGGCCTCGTTAGTCGCTGTCATATACTTGTGGAAGTCCACATCTTCGCGCATGGGAGTGCTGTTCGGCAAGAAAAGAAGTTGGTACTCGTCACTTGCGTCGTTGCTGCAGCTCTGAATGAGTCGGTCTTCTAGGATCTTCACAAGTCTTGGTAACGGGTGATCTGCACGTAGGCCTCGCGCAACAATATATCGCTCTGAGCTCGCAGGGCGACTGATCTGCGACCACATCATCAGCACGTGAGTGTGTCTACTAGCTCCCTACGTAGCAAGAAATAGTGACGTACGTACGATTGGTTTCACGACTGCAAAGCGCTCAAAACAACAATGCAGTAGCCAGCTAATCTGCAACATTGCAGGTGTTGCCAACTCGAACGTTTTGCAGACGAAGTCCCCACCAACGCGTAGCACAGCAAACATGGCGAGCACCTCGGCTAAGACCAGCCTGGTCATCATCGATTCCTGTGTGTTGCATCGAACAAGTCACAAACTTAATGTCACCATCACACAAGTAAGTCAAGCCAGGTTTCTGACCTGATTGCATTGCGACCGAGCGTCGAGAAATCCTCCATCAGCTACAACCAAGTCCACGCCGCTCGGATGTCGTCCCCGCACAACATCTCGGAAGCTGTGAATATTTGCAATCGAATAGAGATTGCCCGTCCCGTCCTCGCCGTAGCAGATCTTGAACAAATCGCGGAGCTTCGAGGGTAGACGCCAGTCGCAGTTATTAGCTGCCCCCTTCAACGTTATCCCGTAGCCATGACCACGTTGAGCATGTTTGCCTTCACCACTCATACCACCATTGGCTCTCCACAACAGAAACTCAGAGAACCCTCCTGGTCCTCCACAAATGTCAGCAAAGCTGAACGATTCTTGGCTCTGCTCTAGACCCCGTGTCCACTGAAAAATATGGTCTAATGCCACCAGCTTCATAGCCGACCGATTTAAGAACCGATGTCTCCCCAGCGTCTCGAACGCATTCGTCGCAGCGCGAGCACTGAGAAACTGTGAGCTCTCCAAGTCGTCAAACTTGCATTTCTCCCGCTCGAGTTCTTCCAGCACCGCTGAGTACGGCACTGCGTTCTCTTCCTTGTTGCCCTCTTCAGTGTCCTCCTTCGCGTTCTCATCCAGCGCAGCATCAAGTGAACCATTTTCATCAAAACCTTCCTTGCACAAAAGATACACCACACCATGGGGGGCATCCTCGATGTTGTCGACAAAAAACTCTGCACACTTCCCCACTAGCTCCGTCCCGGGTATCAATTGTGGTAGCACCTGCATATTCGCCTTCTTACTCGCCACCTGCTTCACGCGGCCTCGGTCGCGCTGACGCTGGCCAAACGACGTGAAGCCCATGGCTGCCATCATTTCCTCCTCACCACCCATTTCCTCGATGATGTCGAAAGTCTGTCAACGATTTGTGGCAATTATTAATGAAGACAACGCAAAACCTAAGACTGAGAGAGCCATCGACTATATTATACTACGAATCTATGCTGTGGCGTGTCCTGCATGCCTTCCTCACCAGCTTCTCAGCTCCAGCCACGTCCACTAAACGCTCCGAAACACGCAAACTCACTAAGCAGAAGCAAAATACAACTTGCCAGTAGCAGTGCCGAGCGAGGAAGACAGGAGGGCACAAGAACAGCTCCGGCAGCAGCCAAAGCATCTCTCGCGCTCTCTACTGCTTGCGATCACCTGCCGAAAAATGGGTAGAACCATTCTCACTGCTGCTACCACCACCGGCCGCGTTGCTGCAGTTGGAGGAGGCGTTGCCGTTGGAGGCGATACTTGCTCCCCGCGCGGTACGGTGCAGAACCGAATCCAGCTCTGCCTCAAGCTGCAGCTCACGTGCGACGCTCTCGCTAAGCAACTGCTCCAAGTACTTGATTCGACTCTGGTCTGGTGCCAACAGCAATGCCTCACGTATGTTACGTCCCTGCGCGCGCTGGCGAGTGCGCTCCTCGACTCCGCGATGATACCGATTCAACACAACCTCGTCCACCTGACAACGGTTCTCGGTGGACGCAGAACTCTCCGAGTCGGCTTCGCTGGTTGCTGGCGTCGTCATGTTCAGCTCGTCCGGTGTTAATGTCGACGAGCCATCATATCGTGCTTTCACACTCGGCGAGATCTCAAAGTCGTCGTCGTCGCTCATGTCCGAGCAGTCCGACAGCGTCTTTGTCCGGAACTCGTCAAAGTCGTGAATCACGTCAATATCCAATTCCGCCTTGTCTTCAAGATCGCCGCCAAAAGGCATAATCGATGGGGAGTCGAGTACGCTAGCGCCTCGAGGACTATCGTCCTCATCGTAATCATGCGTTGAAGCGTCATCGTCGTGCTTCTCCGCAGGGTCCATGTACTCCATGTAGTCCGGGTGGCTTTCCGGATCCCATCGAAAGAACATGCCGTCCCATAGCACGACGCGCTTCAGGTTTGCCCGAGGATACAACACACGGTTCGTTGGTCGGTACAAGGGATTCTTGTAAGGTCCCGGGTTCTCCAGCACAGGCGTCCAGACGGATTCCGTGCGCTCCCACACCTTGTCCAGTACACGCTCGCGCTCCGAGTTGTACAAGAACGTACCATACAGACCGGAGATCAGCGAGTCCGAAATGTGCAGCAAGAATTTCTCGTTGAACTCGAAGCACGTCGGGAACTGGCGCGTCATCTGCCACACACAGTCCAAAAACTGTAGCATGACTGGCGACCGCTCGTTCGGCTGGTCGGTGATGTCTTTGCCCACACCAATGCGGTCTGCGAACTTGTGTCCGAAAGAACACCACTCTTTTTCTACGAGACTGGCGAACCCACGAATGGACCGGTAGAAGGGGTCCAAAATGAGCTGCGCCAGAGCCACGAGCTGCGGAGTGCGATCCCAGCCGTCACTACAGTGCACCAGCACCGAAGCACCGTCTTCATGGAGCACTTCTGCTACCCTACGAGCGCCCGACAGCACACGCATCACGTGTTTCAGCCACCGAGTGTCTGCAAAATCAAAGAAGCACAACATAACATTAGTTTTTGCCGATCAGAAATGTAACACAGAGATTGCTTACTCTCGAGGCGGTTGTGGTAGTGCTTGTCGCCGTCTTCGACGCTACTAGGACTGACCAAGGCTGCATCATTATAAACGTAAATTGAAGAGTGAGCTATACAGCATATCACAGCACTTATAGCACGAATTCAAACTTACACTTCAACGAATCCAAGGACTCGCGCATCTTGTGAATGTTGGCGATGCCCATAAACTCAATGGTCGCGTTGTCGTAATGCTGTGAGTTCTCCACACCTGCCAAAACAACAACAACATGTTACGTGAGCAGTCGTATTCACGCGCACCAAAGCAACGTGCTGCACCCGCATCGTACCTTTGCCCTTTAACCGGTTACCCTTAGTGGCGATGGGCTTTCGCGCGTCGATAATGTGAAGAGGGGGCGACATGTTGGAGCTGTTCTTGTTGGCTGAATCGCGGTACGCGCGCAGAAGTATCCGGTCAGGCTCGGATCGGTTGCCTGCCATGCCGTAATTAGGTTGGCTGGAGCGAGACAACACGCTTTTGTTCACAGGGTGGCGCCACACAACCACAGGCAGGCGTGCGCGTGATCGGAAGCGTGCCGACTGCACTAGTTGCTCCTCCGACATTAGTGATGGCACCACCATAAGCTGTGGGTACGTGGGGCTGAAACGGAACTTGGAATTCTTGAGAAGTCGCCACGTGATCACGCCCTCCTCTTCAAGATGCTTCTTGGCCGAGAGAAAGCCAAGACGCTGGTACTCGGCGAAGGGTGAATACACAAACCAACCGTTGTGTTTCTCAGGGAGAGGGGCTCCGCGCTGCTTCGCCTTCTCCGTGTGGTAGTCGAAAGCAAAAAGCGCACCGATCATGTTAGGCGGCTTCATGCGCAGCGTGAGCAAGTTGAGCCACCGGAAGTCCGGCGTTGATGGCAGCTGGTCGTAGCCCTTCTTCCGCGAGTACGCGTCGTGCATGGCAAGCCGCAACGTGCGCAAGTCCTTGCACGTGATGAGAAGCATGAGGCCATCTCGCGTGATCAGGTCAATCGCTGCTAGCGGCAGTTCAAACGATCCGAACTTCCATGATGCGTCGTATGGCACGAATGTGATGCGGTACGACGTGATCTTCAGCACACCTTGCACTGCGCGGTCGCTCTGCGACATCACCACCAGGTTGGTCACGCGCTGCACGTGTTCCAGCACCGACTCGCCCGGCAGTAGCTGGAAGTGGTCACTCACCATCGAGTCTCGGAGTTTCGAGCGCTCGAAGGTGCTGGACACCGTTGACGTCGTTTCGTCGATAATCTCCGTAGGTACTCGAGCCGGCGTCGCTGCCGTCGCAGTCTTCTTATTGTACATGACCTTCCCCTGTTCCAGCGCCTGGACGAAGTTGGCGCGGTCTTCCGTGCTGTAGAATGTGATCTTCTTGTTCACGCTCGCATTGCCCGTCTGGATCTTCAGCTGCATCCCCAGTCGCGACTGCGGCTTGGCCGTCACAGCAGCGCAGCTGTACTCCTCCCGCTGGTCATGCGCCGACAGGAAGTAGAGCATGCGCTCTTCCACGTCGACCTGCAGCTGGATGCTCGCCCGCTTGCTGCCGAGTTTCTCCAGCACACTGTCACTCTTCTTGACCGTGAACGTGAACAACGTCACCTCCGACAACGGCGCGGCGTTGCGATTGAAGCCAAACACGTTGCTGCTATGGGTCGACCGGCTGCGTCCGTTCTCAACCAAGAAGTTCGATGAATCGCTCAGCGTATCCACCGCACGGGAGGAGCTACCGGAGGGGCCTCCAAAGTGCGCTGGTCGTTCGTAGAAGCTGTTGCTCTGTGTGGTGCTGGCGTAATTGCCCAGCGAGCTCCTGCCCACTGCCACATCGGGGCGAGGGATCTCCATATTGTACCGAGGACTCGCTCTGGCCTCCACACTGGCCGCGTCCATCGTCGTGTCCACCGTCAGCAACTCCCTCGAACCTGACGGAGCTGTGGCCGCCCACTTGTTCATTGTTCCATTTGGAGGACTGTGCGGCCCCGTGGACAGGAACCTGCCGGTGGAAATGTCGTCCGAAGCCTGCGTCGAGATTTTCCGTCTCGTGGGCGTCCTGGAGTGGCGTCGGGGGCTGCTCTCGACGCCCTGCGAGGCGGAGAAGTTGACGGCGGACCTGGAATTCTGACGCGACGGCATCGACACACTGGCCGAGAGCCCCGAGGGGTGCACGGGAGGCGGCGGAGACTCGCTCTCCTCGCTCGGCAGCTTGCCGATCAGCTTCCAGACGTTGGTGGTGGCTTGGCCGGCCTGCGCTAGGTTCTTCTCGGCCTTCAGCAGCTTGTCCAGCGTGGCGGAGTCCATCGTGGACTGGCGCTGGGCCAGATACGCCTCTTCCTGGTCGTCTGCAGGCGTCTCTGTCGTCGTGGATGCCGGCATGTCCCGAGACCGCATAAACTTTGACGTCCAGTCGAGACTCAGGGGAGGGAGAGACGACCGGGCGCGGGAGAGAGAGAGAACGTTAAGACGCGAATACCGTAGAGATCGTTAGAATTGATCAAGCCAATGCGGGCTGGGGGTTCGCGTCCGTCCACGCCTTGTTTGCTGCTCTGTCCGTCCGAGGGAGTACCGCTAGGTATGGGTCTGTCTGTCTTACTGAAGCCTGTTAAGCTGTGCGGCTGGGTGGCGGGCGGCTTGGCGTGGCTTCCCTTGCCTCACCTGGCTGCCTTCCTTGGAGCTTGCTTGCAGTGAGGGCGCACGGCGTCTCTCTCGCTAGCTTTATTGTAACCACGCGGAGCTTTGCTTGTGTGTGGGGGATTTCAGGCGGCTGGCTCGCTGAAGTGATCTCGTTACTTCAGGCGTCGGGTTGAAAAAGCTGTGGCAGCCAATCAGCGACGCGCGAACAGAAACGATGCGCTCGTAGACGTGTGCCCATCCCTCCTGTGCCTGACACTGTAAGGCCGAAGCTGGCGAGGACCTTAGTTTTAAGCGGCAAAACTGGCCGTGGGTTTTAATAAGGCAGATAGCTGCTGGTGCCTTTTGAGTTGACTGCTGCACTATATGTACACTGTAGTACGTCCAGGTGCATTACTATTTGTAAAACAATGCGAGTAGGGGCTGCTTGTCAATAAGATCACGTCAAGATGCTGCTGCTCGGTCGAGTTTCAATTTTCGAGTTGGCGACTGGGCGTCCAGCAGCGTGCTGGAAGTTGTATCTACCAGCGGATGATCCTCTGCTGATTTTCATCACTCGTTGAAGCAGTGTTCGCTTGCGGAGAACTGCACAGTTTTTCAGCGAAACTGAACGTTGGGGAGTGAAGCACCAAGGTATCTATCTATCTATCAACTTCGTCTATGAATGAAAAGCAGTCCAATTAACTCCCAGCGGAAGATGGCGTGCCGGAGTAGCTGTCTCAACGATGGTGACACGATTCGTGCCTCGTTCGGAAGCCGTCTGGGGGCCATGGCTTTTTGCCACAAGCTCGCTTCGGTGTGGAGACAGATGATACAATTTCACGAAAAGTAACGATATGAAGTAGCTAACGCCTGTTCGTTGAAGATCTCGCCGTGTGCCTGCTGAATGCTTTGCCTGCATGTATTGCTCAGCGTGGGCGTATCACCGCCACCTCACCGACAACAAAAACCAATGGATATGCACAAGGTCTCAAACTCAAGCTACATGTAGAGAGGCATCAGCAGCAATTTTCATACAGCCCCACTCCAGTATCGGATCCCTTCTCGGGACGCTGCTGGTCCCACCTGATATCCATGCAACAATGACTGCACCTTGCATCCCTCCCCCGTCAAGGTGTCTGCAAGCGGGACGAACTGACTTTGAGCATTGTCGAATCGACACTCGCCCGCTTCGAACGTTTGTACTGACACCTACTGGCGTGTTTGGAGCCGGACTACAATTCGAGTTCCTGAGACGGAATCTACGAAGGCGCCGCAGCCTGGCGATTGAACGGTTGCGCGGTGAGGCAAAGGTGTCCCATATCCCAGTAGTGAAAAATGCGAGCCGAATTCTCCCCTGTTACATGTTTGCAGTCCTACCTCGGGCTAACAACACGGTGGAAGTAAAACGGAACACGCGTTATCAATCGTATCGTCGCTGTCTTGGTTTCAGTGCTCGCAAGCGCACCGAAAAGCTCCGAGAGCGCAAAAGAGCCCCAAACTACTCAGCCATGAAGCTGCACACTACGCAGAGACAAACCGCCCATGGGAGACGAGACTCACACATTGTTGTTCTCAACATCACCAACTTGTTGATGCTGGGGCCGTGGACGGATTTGTTTGGGAAAATTGCTGTGTGACTCGCAAAAGCTACTACAGTACAGTACAAGTACCGAAGAGAACCCCACAGTAGGTTTTGACAGGCACACATGGTTGGGGTTCATAGCGACCAGGCTACACTCATCTGCCACCCTACACTTAGAGCGCCGAGGCGCCAACAACAGGGTTCACCAGCTTGCCAATGTGCTCGATCTCGATCTCCACCATGTCGCCAGGCGCAAGGTAAAGCGGTGGGTTGCGAGCGACACCAACACCCTTCAAAAAGTCACACAGCACAATTAGTTGGGGTTAGATTTCTCCACACTCAAGACGACATCAAGCAGTGAGAGGGTTGTATCTTACCTCGGGGGTTCCCGTGAGGATCAGCGTGCCCTTGGGCAGCGTGCAATCCTGCGATAGCTGACTGATAAGCTTCGCGACCGAAAAGATCATGTCGCTCGTGTTGGATTTCTGCACCTGCCCTCCATTCAGGTACGTGGCGATCTCCAGCGTCTGCGGGTCCGGGATGATCTCGGGCGTCATGAGCACCGGCCCCAACGGACAGAAGGTGTCGAAAGTCTTGGATCGGCACCACTGACCTCCTCCCTTCTTGCCCTGCCAGCGACGTGCCGAGATATCATTGGCACAGGTGTAGCCACCGACGAAGGTCAGAGCTTCCTCCTCCGTCACATTGCAGCAGGCTTCCTTAAGCACGACAGCGAGCTCGCACTCGTAGTCGACCTCAGGGGGATCCGAGGCGACGCGGGGGATCACCACGGGGTCGTGCGGGTTCTGCAGAGCGTTGACGCCCTTGGTGAAGAGCACGGGGAACTTGGGCTCGGACATGTTGGTCTCCTTGGCGTGTTTGCGGTAGTTGAGGCCGATGCCGAGGATCTGCGACGGCACCACGGGGGCCAGCACCTTCTCGATAGTCGCAGTCTCGCCCGTGAAGTGCAGACTGCCCAGGGGGTCGTCGTCCTCCACCAGCAGGGCAGTGGAGCCATCGTCCGTCCGTTGGCCGCAGCGGATGGCGCCGTTTTCGTCCACGAAGCGCGTGAGTGCGGTGGCTTTGGCGGCGGTGTGAGAGGCCGACGAGGTGGGGCGGCGCGAGGAGAAGTTCATGGCGAGGCGGCGAGGACTGGCGGAGCGGAGGCACACGAGACGCAGCAGTGCGGGCATCAGCAGGATCCAACCAAGCTCGGACTATGTCGGTCGAATGCTTGATTGGCACGTCTATGCTGATGGTTGTGTTTGTGATACCTTTAATTTTGAATAATTTTCAGCATCAAATTTAATTGTTTTTGATGAGTACATGAATGAGTGCTCACACGCACCTTGGACACCGCGTGCAACTTGGCCTCAGCGCGCAAAATGCCTTACTGACGACCCGTACGAAGCTATCGAAACTGCCAATACATGACCATTGACCGTCAATTTGACAGGCTTGCTGCTGCTCGTATCGCGTCTCAGGGCAGATCACGGTCAGATGTAGCTTCGACCTGGCTCTCTTTCGCATTACCTTTTAATTTGAATACCCCTAATAAGATGATTTGAATCCGGATGTGAGTAGTGTAGTGAGAGTGATTTTCGTACACGGTACATGATGTACAACGAAGGTTGAAATTGCCTTGACTTGACCAAAAAACCACTCACAATTGACGTTTATTTTTTCTAGACAGAGAGACTAACGACTGAGGCCGTCGGAGAGGTTAAACTTTGGGGTAGGACATGTCGGTGAGTATGGCGCACGTACCCATGTTCTGGGTGCTGCGGCTGATGCGCACGTAGCCGTCCTCACCCCAGTCGGTGCCCCACGAGTTCTTGATTTTTATGGAGGTGGCGTCGTAGCCGACCACGAGCACGGCGTGGTCCACCGTTGCGGTGTC
The DNA here is from genome assembly GCA_001314375.1 of Phytophthora podocarpi. Taxonomy (NCBI): domain Eukaryota; phylum Oomycota; class Peronosporomycetes; order Peronosporales; family Peronosporaceae; genus Phytophthora; species Phytophthora podocarpi. The sequence goes on from LGSN01000050.1 coordinate 70,867, forward strand.
ACAAGCTGTGATGACGCCGCTCACGTACTGCTTCCACGCGGTGTTGTCCGACGTGACTGAGGCGATGACCGGCTGCTGCTTTACTGCACTGAGCAGACCGCTCTCGTCTCCAGGTTTTAGCTTTACGATGTCCGTGATGCCCGACTTGGATGGGGTGCACGACTTCGAGCACGCTGCCGCTGTGCCGCCCTCCACGGAAGTGTACGGGTAGCTGCTCTCCGTGCAGACGCCATTGTCACGGACGTACTCCATGGCGTACACGGGAGCGCCGCCATTGCAGCCGAAGTCCTTCGTGTCACAGCCCACGAGCTGCTGCTCCGAGTACCTGGGTGTCTTCTTGTTACCGTTGGCAATACACTGCGCGGCTTCCAGCGCACCGACGGTGGCAAATGCCCAGCAACTGCCACACTGACCTTGCAGGCCAGGAGGGTAGACACAAGCTGTGGTGCTCCAGTCGACGGAGTCCGAGTCTGAGTCTCCTGCAGTCGTCGTGTCTGACGTAGTTGTGGTTTGTTTCTTAGTAGCTGGAGCTGGAGCTGGGGCTGGAGCTGGAGCTGGAGCTGGAGCAGGAGCAGGAGCAGGAGCAGGAGCAGGAGCAGGAGCAGGAGCAGGAGCAGGAGCAGGAGCAGGAGCAGGAGCAGGAGCAGGAGCAGGGGCAGGGGCCTTAGTAGCAGGTGGTGCAGTTACCGGAGGCTGCGTCGGAGCTGGAGCTGTTGTCGGCACTGGAGTTGTGGGCGCCTGGGGGGCAGGTGCCTGCGTTCCAGAACTAGGAGGTTCCGTCCACTGGTAAGTTGATGGCCCGGAAGGTGGGGTCCACTGCGAGTTCGACGAACTGGGCGGTTGAGTCCACTGGGAATTCCCGGACTCAGTATTTGAACCTCCTTTTCCCGAAGTGCCCCACCAAGTGGCGTTACTGCTCCACCAGCTGTTGCCGCCCCAGCCGTTTGTTCCCCACCAATTCCCAGTGTTATATCCGTTGCTAGTGCCGCTACCGCCGGATACGCCACCGACTTGGGCGCTGTCACCTGTGGAGACATCTCCGAAGTTCCACCCCCCATTCGTGTTGCCTCCGTTGTTGGTACTAGTGGGAGTGTTGCTTTGGTAATTTTGCTGGGAAGTCGTGTAGGTGTCGGAGGTACTTTCGAAGCCTCGCTCGCCGTTCGAGCTGTAGTCACCTCCATTGTAGGCGTACTCACTTTTTCCTGCGTTGCGAAGTTGACGCACCATTGGTACGACTACCGGGCCTTCGGTGGCTGGCGCCCAGGTTTTGCGTTTCTTGTCGTCGTCACCGTCGTTGCTGTCGCTGTTCTTCGAGTGGCTGTGCTTGGAATCATCGGTCTTAGACTTCTCGGTTGATTTTGGGGTGTCGTTCTGGTCTTCAGACAGCGGTTTGGGCTTCTCAATTTCTGGAGCTTCGGTCTTGTTAGTACCACTAACGTGAGTGTTCGACAGGAACTGCTTGAACTCCTCCATCGTCATAAGCGTGAACGGTCCTTGAGTGCCGAATTCAGCCATAGGATTGGCCTCCCGCGCCTCACTAATCTGCTCTTTGGTCAGGTAAAACCGTTGTCGCTGGTCTTCGAGCGCATCGTCCGAACTACGCGACTCCGTTACGGGAATATACCCGTTCTTCGGTCCTTTGGGTCCGTACACCTTCAGCCAATCGTCCAGCTCGGCAGCCACTTGTTCCTTCTCCTCCAAGTACCGATGGTATTTGGACACGATGGCCGCGTGCATCGGTCGCCCATCAACGACGTCAGCGAGACCCACCGTCATGACGGCCACCGCCAACGCGACCGTCGCAATCGACACTCGAGGCTGCATCTGGTTCGCCTTTTACCTGTCTGCTCGTCCTGTAAACCCCGTCGTTGCCTGTGTTTCCAGGTTAGCCGACGACAGTGTGTCCGCGACGCAGCAAGTTTGAAAATGTGTAAAAGCGACCAGAGAGATCAGTTTGAGATTGTGAGTTAGCCCAGGATCGGGCCGCGAGCTGCTGTCGGACAGAGGTGGAATTCAATTGGTTGGCACTTGGGATAAACTGGTCGCTGCTTGTTGCCTTTCGAGGCATGGGGGCGGAATTTGCACACTCGACCGAAATGCCGCAGACTTCATTGCATTTCTTAAATACTTGTAACGGTACGTGCAGCACCACGCAACTTCGACTGCAAAGTGTGGGTTGGTTGTCTGCTGTCGGCGACAGTCTGTCGGATTAAATTACGAGTTCATCGTATGGCGTACGTTCGACAGCCAACGGGCACAGTGTCTACAAACTGCAGACCAGAGTCGTTCATGAAATCTCATCATGGTCCGCAACATCTGGAAAAGCAGAAACATGTTGGTGCACAATATCACAGTTCCTCAAGCAATTTACACAAAATTATTATTTGCATACTTTAAAGGACACAGCATTGTGGAACCAATAATTAGAGAGTCTGTTAGTTCTGATAATACTCCGCGATGCAACTTGGTGCTTTGCCACCGCGCCGATCAGGATGGCCCTCAATCAAGTGACCACGAGTTGTGGTCCACAACGTCAAGCAGTGGCAAATGCTCTCCCAAGTTGGGAGTCCCAACAGAAATCGTGGAGTCGGACATGTATGTTCGACGCCTCATCCGGGCCCCGTAATCCCGATGGTTGGTCGCATCTGCTGGATGTCAGTCTGCATCATTCAGTGAAATTCTGCTTTCAGAGACAGCTAATACCAGCTCAAAGCATGAAGCGGGGCCCGATGGCAATGCCTCAACGGTTTGTTTCACTAGAGCCACACGTGATCGCCTCAGCTTTTACACTTTCCTCCCGCGAGCAAGCATGGTTGGGCGCCTACAGCTCCGGCCGCTGGGTGAGGGGGCCGACGGTCGGAGGAGCTGAATCTCCATTTCCACGTCATGTTGGTCCAGCTGCAATGCAAACACTGCACCATCTAATTTGGATTCCAAGCGTACAGTGTTCAAATAATGGTACCGTTTAAGTGCAAACGAAAATCAACAAGTTGCTGCTGGCAGCAACGACGCCGTGAGAAGATCGAGGCTCGGAAGTAAAAGAAGGTGGTTCACAGTGTTCTGTTGCCTCAGGGCCTCTTCACACGAATCATTGTCCGAGACGCAGTGAGGCCTTAGCTCGTACCGTAGTCAACCGCTGCGTCCTTCAATGCTGCTCGATTGAGAACGGGGATAGCCTTACAGCAGCGCTATTGATAATATCCAGAAACGCACGCTTGTCAAGCACCGGCATCATCGAAGCGATCGTAAGCCTGGACGCCGATCGACGCGTCGTTCGAGGTTCAGTGCTGGTCACATCGTATGAGCTTCAACGCAACAATTCTTGGTCGTCGTGGCTGGACTCCTATGTCTCCAGCATTGCATACTGTAGCAGATATTACTGGCAGCAATATATTTCTTGTGGATCAGAACGAAATGATTCTGCAGTCTGCAGACTGCAGCACGTGGTCTCCATTCGTATCAAAATTTGAGATCGGCACGGCCACAAGGATGTTCCTTTTGTTCCCGGCAGAAAGCAACGGCACCTCGTTTCGGTGTCTTCAGCGTGTGACAACGCTGTCTGGATAGAACGATGTCAATCAGTTCAAATTGTGTGGAGGTGCCATGCAGAGCCCAACAGCCTGCGGATACAGCTGATCCAAAGCTTCTGATCGCAGCGCGATGTGATGGCACCGGCGACATTTGGCTGTCCGGGGCTCCGGGCGTCGCCTGGTTGGCGCACGCTTCCACTGGTACAGGTGCCAACGATGCTCGTGGCTCCAGAGCGAAGCCACTTTGTCAGTCACTCGCCTTCTCATCAACAAGTCGCGTTGAATTGACGCGACTTGGTGATCATGTTGCCAGCATGAATCATGACATGATGCCACTGACACGTTGGTGCCAGCTGGTGGTGCAGAATCACCGTCATGTGGTGCAACGGAATCGTGAGGCGGGTGGCAAAGTGACCAGATGAACAAGAAGTCTCCGCTTCTACCTTGACAGTAGGCTGGTGTGCCGTCGCCAAGGCATCACTTGCGCCTCGAAATGGTCTGTGTGCCAACACTATCTAAGCATAAGGTGTCAGCGGTGTCCAACTCCTTTAGATCACTACGCACGCCCGGACGCTCCTCAGCATCCGCTGCCTTTGGCTCGGAGCAGCAGAGACTTCAATGCTCACTCTTTGATTTGTTTGCTGGCAGCGAGTAAGTCGAGTGCAACGTAGCGCAATAGACGAAAATGCAGTCTCGAGGTCAACCTACGAGTGTCAGAGCCCTCCGCTTCATAGGAGTTGCGACCATCGCGGCGGCCGCCGTGTCCGGCGTGGACGGACGCCAGATGCACGCCGGACTCGACTATCACCGCTACCTGGTCGAGCGGAACGAGACTAGACAAGAGCTGGACGATTGGAAGGCCAACTTCGGCGAGATGGCCAAGAACAACGGCTGGATGCCGCCCTCCAACAGCAACTCGGAGGAGCGCAGCGCCGATGACGACGAGGAGGACCATCTCCAGCGGTTCTACATGACCAAGCAGAACATCTCGGCCATCCAGGCGCTCAACCCGGACGCCAACTTCTCCACCAGCACACCGTTCACTCTGCTCACGAACGACGAGTTCGCCGCTTATGTGGGCAAGGCCTACCGCGTCTTCAACGGGACGTCCGTGTCAAGTAGCTCAACTAGCCGTCATCTTCGTAGCTGGCACAGAAGTAGCAGCAGCAAGACGAGCTATAGCAGCGGCACGCCGAGTAGTGGCGCCGCCTCCAAGACAACGACCACAACGACTAGCAGCGGCTCTCCGAGCAATGCTCAGACATCGGTATTGGGCGGAACTGCGAACGATGACACGACCTACTCGAAGACTAGTGTCAAGACCATGACGACAACTGGTACGGATGGTAAGAGCACCACAACTACGACCAGGACGACTTCTTCGGGACCGGGTATGGAATCCACGACAGTCACCACTTCCTCAGGGTCCGCTGCCACTGCGTCGAATTTTGGATTTGGGTCTGGAATGTCGTCGCTCTGGCAGCAGTGGGGCAACGGCTTCAACTTCGGCGGCATGGGTCGGAACGACTTTCAGCCGGAGACGGTCAAGCCTGCCGGATCCGACTCTAGTTCTACCATCACCACTGCACCGACCACCCCGACGCCTACAACGGCAGCAGCAACCACCGCGGCTCCCACGGCCACCCCGACCCCAGTAACAGCAACTCCTAGTACGACTTCTTCGACGAAGTCTTCTGCGTCGACTTCGACCGTGACAGCTACGGACACGTCCGCAACCTCGAGCTCGGACGAGGTGGACTGGACGGACTCGAAGTGCGTGTCCCCCATTCAAAACCAAGGTTCTTGCGGTGACTGCTGGGCATTCTCCACGGCTGCGGCCATCGAGTCAGGGCAGTGTATCAACGGTGGCCAGACGTCGCTCAACAAGTACTCGGAGCAGCAGCTCACGAGCTGCGATAGCCAAAACTACGGGTGTTCTGGCGGCGCCCCCATCTATGCCATGGAGTACGTTCAGCAGAATGGCCTCTGCACGGAAGATGACTACCCGTACACCTCGTCGGACGGCACGGCGGCGTCGTGCACGACCGGGTGCTCAGCAGTCGATACGGGTATCACCGGCTACAAGACGGTGGATGGCGCCTCGGATCTCGCAACTGTAGTCGCCCAGCAGCCCGTGATCGTGGCTGTGGCGTCGGGCAACAACGCGTGGAAGCAATACACCGGTGGTGTGATCTCGTCGTGCGACACCAGCGACCTCGATCACGCAGTCGTGGTGGTCGGCTACACGAACAGCGAGTGGAAGATCCGCAACTCATGGGGCGATTCCTGGGGCGAGGAAGGCTACATTCGACTAGCGCGAACGAGTGACAGCACGGGCACATGCGGCATGTACGGCGATATGTCGCACCCAAGCTTCTAGGTGCTCAGGATGTGTATGTTGTACCGTAGTAGTATGTGTCGATGCAGTAAAGAGTGCAATACAAGTAAGTGCGTAGCAAGTCATACGCGTACATGTACACGAGCAGCAAAGCTTGTCGTCGTTTTTCGGTGATGAAGAGCGCGGAGTCGGGGCGGACCTTCAACTTTGCGTTGGTTGACCAGCTACAGCAACAGGTGGTGTATGATATGATATCTCCACAAGGTTACCATTTGGCGCGCACGCGAGCAGTCCGCGCCTTTGCATCCTCTCCCAGCCGAGTACATGCTGGCACGAAGGTGCACAGCTACCTGCGTCGGTCTCGTGACGTGAGGCAGCCACCACTTGAGCCATGCAATGCTGGACAGTCAGGCTGACAGTTCCGCGGGTGTTTCTAGCGAACCGCGTGCCATCGATGCAACGCATGACGACAAACGCTACTGGAAAGAACTTGTTTTATCCGCGAACTAACTCAAGTCGACAGTCGTCGGAGTCGAACGCAACCGGCCTTTTAAGCTAAATGTACTTAACGCAGAAAACATTTTTTCCTAGTTCATGTACTGAACCAGGAACGTGAAACGAATTGAGCATTTGAACCGCTACGTTGATCGTTTCGCCGCGACTTCTTTCGCGAAGCAGTGGCTGAAACTTGTCACCTGGCCTAGCAGAACTCTCGCACTTGCACCTCAGCTCAAAGTCTCCAGACAGAAATTTTAGTTTTTGCTGCTCGAACGAGAAAACTTCACGTGGATCGGCTCTTTTTCGCCAGATGGACCAGGTGAACAAAGCGATCAGATGGATCTAGGCGAATTGACTTGCACTCTGCCGTGGCTTCGGCTTCGGTGGATGCGCGGAGCCACTTGACACGAGCTGCTCACTCTTGAATTCACTCTGCAACTGCACTCAACATTTATCAATTGCAGCAATAGTCATGAAGCCGTCCACTTTGCTCGCAACGTGTGCTTTGGCTGCCTCAACACTTGCAGTGGTGCCCGTCGGCGCGCGTCAGATGCACGCTGGCATCAACTACGAGCGCTATCTCGCCGAAATTGACAGTGCCAATGAGGAAATGAGAAGCTGGAAGGCTGACTTCTGGAAAATATCATCCGAGAATAATTGGCTGCCAGACTACTCCGAAGAGCGGAGCTCCAACGATATCGATGAAGATCTGCGCCAGCGTATCTTCATGAGCAAGCAGGACGTCCTGGAGGCGCAAGCTGCGAACCCGAACGCCAATTTCTCAATCATGACGCCGTTTTCGGCACTCACCAAGGACGAGTTCGCCTCGAAGGTCCTTAACTCGTACGTCCGCGGCAACACGACAAAGACACCCGCCCCCACGACCGCAGCGCCCAAACGTTCACTTCGTCAAGAGGAAGCTTACACCTTCACGAACATGCAGGACATGGTCAACGCCCTCATGAAGAACCTTCAGGAGCAAATGGGAGGCTCATGGACAGTCGGCACCGTGAAACCTGCCGTCGACACGCCGGCTGATGATGTGGACACTTCGGCTGCCAAACAATGGCATTGGACTCAACCTACCACAGCTCCCACCTCAGCACCAGCTCCTGTGACTGCAGCTCCGATCCCGGTGACACAAGCTCCGACCCCAGTGACTCAAGCTCCGATTCCTGTTACTGCCGCCCCGAAGACCGCAGCACCGACTCTCAAGCCCACGACTCGCCCTCCCGTCGTTGAGCCCTTGACAAAGCAGCCTGCGACTCCAGTTCGAACGGAGAAAGGTGTTGCCAGCACCTCAAACTCGGTCGACTGGTCCGCGTCCCCGTGCATGTCTCCTGTCCAAAGTCAAGGTCAGTGCGGCTCCTGCTGGGCATTTGCTTCCGTGGCTGCGGTGGAGTCGCTGCAGTGCATCAGGGGTGGACGATTGGGTGTAAACAAGTACTCGGAGCAGCAGTTGGTGGGGTGTGACTCACAGAACATGGGCTGCGGTGGCGGTGCTCCGGTGTACGCTTTCGAGTACATGCAGCAGAATGGACTTTGTAAGGAGAACGCCTACCCGTACACTTCAAGCAATGGTGGCTCGGTGTCTTGCAGCGCAAGCTGCTCAAAGAGCCAAACGGGCATCACTGGGTACGAGCACCTTGACGAGGGCGACGAGGCCGGACTCGTTGAAGCTCTCAAGTCGCAGCCCGTTGTTGTAGCAGTTGCTTCGGGTAATGGAGCTTGGAAGCAGTACAATGGAGGTGTCATGTCGAGCTGTGAAACCTCGCAGCTGGATCACGCTGTGCTCGTTGTGGGTTACGACGACACCACTTTCAAGGTCCGAAATTCGTGGGGTGAGAACTGGGGCGAGGCTGGATACGTCCGAATGCAGCGCAGTTCGTCCGGCGCGGGCACCTGTGGCATGCTCACGGATATGTCTCGCCCGAAAATGTAAGAAGCACCTACGGGAAGCGCTTGTCCCGCTTCGTGAATTTTGTCATAGATGTTAATGCGTGAGTGGTACGTGAGGAAACACCACCTTGTAAATAATACTTCAGTAGTCCACCTCGTTGACCTCATCAAACAGAATCTGTGTTTGTGTTGCTCATAGTTAGAAAGTAAACGATGCAAAGTTTCTTTCATTCTCCAATTACTACCGACGAGAATACTTTTGGATCGTTCTGTTAGTCAAACTGAGGATTCCAACTCTTTGTTCCACTTCATCTAACTTACAGCGTTAACCAGAACGTTGGTCCGCTAAATGTTCTCGTGCGACCAGCAGCTGCTAGCGCTACCCGAAACCAAAAAAGAAATCGTCCAGAAGATACTTGATTTCTACCGCCGAAACTTGACTTTTTTGCTAGATTAAATGACTGTAATGAATCACACCTTCGAAGCGCGCTTGACAGCCACGCATTTGGTGAGATGTTGAGTTTGCTGGTAATTTCCACTCGAAATATGCGTCGCCCTCTTAGTAAAGGGAAGGCGTAGTGTCACCCGACCACAGCCAGGAGACATTGGATACTGAAGTCTCCAGTCCGAGGCAACTGCACTCGCCGTCGTGGTGGTTGAAGTTGAAGTGGGTGGCTGCGAGGTGTTAGCTGGCCAAACATGGCAGGGAACTGTCCGCTCTTCCAGCTGGGACGTTCAGAGCATGTCACCGACATCAGTTCTCGAGCGCACCGCCTGCACTTGGCTCGGCAGCAGGGTGAAGACGGAAAAGTCCAAAGCTCGTTTTTTTCTGTCCGTGAGGAACTGGAAGGATCGAGAAGTGGCTTCAGCACCGATCACCTCACTGCAAAACATTGATCCGCCAACGATTAAACACTGCAAGTCATTAGACCGTGTTCGGTGTGGTCTGCGTTGACAAGCAAGTGCAACCACGACAGCCAGTAGCCCGAAAGCTCATTCTTGAATTCACCTTCAAATCAACAAGTCCGACAGCAACAACAACGACAGTTGCAGCTCGCCTGACACTCGAAAACATCTCAGTTCACTGCACGCTCTCACCGCAAAAGGATGCACGCTTCAGCTCTTTGCTTCGCGATTGCAGCCGCTGTGACGACGGTCGCGACAACGCCTGCTTCTGCTCGACCGATGCACGCTGGTATCGACTACCAACGATACCTTGAAGAGATAGACACCTCCCAGGCCGATCTGGATGAGTGGAGAAGTAAGTACGGTGACGTTGCCCAGAAGAACGGCTGGATGCCAGTCTCGGAGGACCGCAGTACGGACGATCAAGAGGAAGATCTTCGCCAACGCATGTTCTTGACCAAGCAGAGCATTTCCACTGTGCAGGCTACCAACCCCGACGCGAACTTCTCCATCATGTCACCATTCTCAGCTATGACTGATGAGGAGTTCAACACGTATGTGCTGAACTCGTACGTCCGTGGAAACTCAACGCAAAGTGACAGCGGAACGATTGCGCGCCAACTGCGCGTTGCCGCCGGCTCGGATTCGACCACCACCCCCAGTGACGGAAGCTCCGACACCGCTTCGTTCATCAAGACTATCAAGTCCCTCATCGAAAACTTGATCAATGGATTGAGCACGGGCACTGTTCAATCCGCGAATGAAAGCTCCGCCAATGTACTTTCAACGGGGACGAGCGGCAGTCAAGCGAGCTACAAGTTCTCGGATTTCTGGGATTGGCGTCCGCACACACCAACGCCCACTCCGACGACCAGCGCGCCAGCCACGACGCAACCCGTGACAACGTCCTCACCAGTAGCTACGGAGAAGGCAAAGGCGAGCTCGGGCTCAGTAGACTGGTCTACGTCTGAGTGCGTTGCCCCGATTCAGAGTCAAGGATCCTGTGGCTCCTGCTGGGCCTTTGCTACGGTGTCAGCCGTCGAGTCTGCGCAGTGCATTGCGAACGGAAAATCGTCTCTCACCAAGTACTCGGAGCAGCAGTTGGTGAGCTGCAGCACTCAGAACTGGGGTTGCAACGGAGGTGCTCCAGTCTACGCGTTCGATTACGTGCAGCAGAATGGGCTTTGCACTGAAGACAGCTACCCGTACACGTCAGACAGCGGCTATGCGGATTCCTGCAGTTCAAGCTGCAACTCGCAAGATACTGGCCTTACTGGGTACTCACATCTATCTGAGGAGGGTGAACTGTTGAGTGCACTCGACGAACACCCGGTTGTCGTGGCGGTGGCTTCGGGAAACAACGTCTGGAAGCAGTACACGGGTGGAGTGGTGTCATCGTGTGATACCTGGGAACTCGATCATGCTGTTGTTGCTGTGGGGTATGATTCTTCATCGATCAAGATCCGCAACTCGTGGGGCACCTACTGGGGCGAGGACGGCTACATTCGTCTCGCTCGCACCTCGTCTAGCGAGGGGACTTGCGGTGTGACGTCGGACATGTCGACTCCGCAGATGTAAGAAGGTTGTCAAGCTCGTGTGCATTTTGTGGCGTCGAAGTGGTCTAAATCGATGTGTAGTTGGCGAGTTGTAGGGCATGATGATCATTGAAGTACATAGTTTTTTTCCGTGGTAAGCGTAGTGAGATCGCACTCCTTCTTGAGTCTCAGGCTCCGTGTGCTCGTGTCCTTTACGACGTAGACGAGTCTAGCTTCATTGTGGAAATCGCAGCAGTCGTTTCTTCGACAGTCGCAGACTGCTTCTCCGAGCTAAGGGGGAGGTACCATTCCTCCAGCATGTCGGCCTTGTCGCGTGCCTCCTTGTTGAAAGGTGGCTTCAGCGTGCCCTTGTAATACTGAGGCACAATCTCATGGAACTTGGCGATGGGGTCATCGCCATCCCGCTCACAGACGTGTCGGAACCAACGCACTCCAGCACCCACATGCGTGGTCTCCTCGCGGTAGTTCTTGTGAATGATTTCCAGGCTTACTTCATCGCTGGCCTTCTTGAATCTCTGGACAGCGTTCGGGAATACATCAAGTCCGCGGGCCTCATGAATAAGATGCACAACCGCCAGACGTGCCAGAATACTCTCACGGGTCTCGTACGCTGCATCCCAGAGACCTTCGTGGCCCGTGAGATCTCCGTAGAAGCTACCGAGCTCCGTAAGACGATGAGCCCAACTGTTAAAGTGCTCTGCCTCCTCACCAGCAACGCGGACCCAGTCGTCGTAGAATGCACGGGGCAGGTTGTGCGGCACGAATCGGCACACCATATCCCACATGAGATCGATCGCGTAGCTCTCAGCGTGAGCCAAGCTGTTCAATAAACAGCAAACAAATCATACAACAAATGTGGTTAGTAAGTAGAGCCTTGTGACGCAATGGTCATGGTCAAAATGGAGACGGTAGCTCGGTGACACCAATACAGAAGATTGTTACTCGCCTGTGCACGAAAGCCTTGCGGGATCCCTGCTTGGCCTTGTAAGCTGGGACGACCTCCACGTTCTCGGGTCGCGCTGGATGGTCAGGAACGTTGTTCACGTCGTCGTCCTCGTTGCAAACCTCCTTGATCGCACCACTCTTCCATTGTGCCACGTACTCGGCGGTCTTCTCAGCCTTGGCAAATGCATCGCCCGTTGTCAGCACGTCCAGCGCGCACGCGAACAGCGTCGGAGTCTGCGTATCCGCCATCGCGAACCGAAATAAACGAGTGGCCGTCCTGTCTAAGGCTGTTTTTTGTCCGTTTTTGCGTGTACCGACATGGCTACATGTACACGAGGACAACACTCAATCAACAACTCAACTCAACGCAAGCACATGCACATGTACATTACAATACAAGACTTCGACGGCAGAGCTACATGATCACCGCCACGGTCGTTGAAACCCGAAGGCCTTCGGGTACAAATCTCGATACCACTGGTTCATCGAGAAGTTGTCGTTCACGCTGAAGCCGAAGCTGCTGTAATCCGCTGGCGGGGGGTCCAGCAGACGGCTAGACGGACCCTGCAATCGTTCAGCACCTGCTTTGCTTTCGCGTTCATATCCCCACGAGCGACCGAACTGTTGGCTTGGTGATCGCGGTAATGGTCTTCGCTCTGAAGGCCCTGTCCCCGAGTGGTATTTGGGATAACGGGACTTGGCTTCCTCCAATGCACGGCGACTACCGCAATTTGATAGCGATGAAGTACCACGAGAAGATATCCCTGTAACACACGACAATCTGCGTAAGAAAAAAATGCAAGTGTTTTTGTTTCCGTTGAAGAAAATTCGCTCACCTGTAGGAGTTGCCCATCCATAGCTGGGACTTTGAAGTCGGGTAATGGCAGCCTGCACTTCCGGAGAGCTTAGCAAGTCTGCCTTAATAGCATCCAGTTCAGCAGCTATAATAGTCGCATGTATGCAAGCACGACGGTCAGGTATTATGATCCAGTACACCACAGTAGATGCTGTGACGTACGAGTAGTAGCAGCACTAAGGTTCTGGCCCTGCTGCTTCGAGATTACAGCATCCAGCGTCAGCTCCAACCCTCGGATACCACACTCGGCCTGTGATGATCTTTTCGCAAGAGTTGGCACTCGTGAAGCATCAGGACTGTCATTTCCACGCTGTGAACCATCTCGGTTAATACTTTGAATTTCACTGGCGGCGTCAGGTGTGGGCGAGCGCCCCCGACTACTACCACGTGGTAAATCCTCTTGTTCAGTTTTACTGGCAGGAACTGATTTTGGAGAGCGCACCCGGGTAGCTGAAAGAGATAACAAAACAGTGTTAGAAAACTAATATTTCTGAGCAGGATGAGTACGCAATGACCCAAAATGGTCCAGTAAACTCTTCCAGCGACTTACGCAATGCAGCGCATTTGCTCCGCAGCTCTTCAGCCTTTGCAGACTTCTCAGCAAGTTCAGTAAGCTTACTCTCCAGAGCAGTTTCCATGTTATGCAGCTTCTCATCGGCTCGTAAAGTGGCTTTCGTTAACCGAGCGAGGCTTTTCATCGGGCTTGCAATTTCGTCACCCGGTTTTAATTCACTGGACGTACTTCTTCTCACAGCGGCATTTGTTTGCTGTACGCGGTGATCAGAAGCAGACAATTCTTTGTCTGGTACACCTGATTGAAAGCCGAACAAAAGGTAAGACCGTTAGCGCCTGAAGACACATGAAAGGGGTTAACTATGCACAACTTGAATCAACCAGTACTTTACCTTTCTTGACACGCTGTCGCGCTTGAGTGGCACGGGCGTGAGAGGAACGAGCGGTGTGCTGCTCATTCCGTGGCTTTACTCTAAGTAGAACCCGAGCGTAGGGCGGAGTGTATAGTGGTAGGTTAGTGGCCGACCTTTTAGGTGCCTTGAGCACCTTGGGAGTTTTCCCGTATTTCCGTGACGCAACGCGGAGCTCTTCAGTGCCAGTGTTTGGTTCCATCACGTTTTCAACTGTTTTTTCTTCACGGCACTTGTCATCGACGGAATTATTAGCAGCTTGTAGCTGTAGGTGCTTGGTGTGGGTTTCTTGAGTTTGTTTACGGGGTGGTGAGGCCTTGTCACGACTAGTATCAGTAGTTTCATCTTCAACGCTGGGCCGTGCTCTTTTCCGGGGATTTTTTGGCTTTTGTGTCGTGGTTTTGTTCTTTTCAGGCCTGGTAGCAACGTCCTTGGGCTTCTTAAGGGCACTACCGATAGCCTTGTCCACTGCTCCTGTATCTGGCGAAGAACTGCTTTCTTCTTGATTTTGTGACGCATCGCGAGCTCTTGATTTACTCGTTCCTGTCTCCTCTGCCGACTTCGAGGGCTCAATACCATTTCCATTGGCGATTATCGGTGTGTACGCATGCGTCGCTGCATGGTTGACCCTGTTGTCAGCCAACCCGCGCATCCAGATCTCTTCCCACATTTCTTTCCTCACTTCTTCCGTCGGCCTCGTAAAGTTGTGCTCAAATTGCACAGGCAGCGTCCCCTCCACAAACTCTGGGAAATCTTCTCGTGCGTCACATTTGGTCAGCAAAGTCGTCGAGAGCGCCAAGTTCTTCGACCGCGCCTCCGTTTTGGACTTTTTCCTCTTCTTCTTAAACTTTTTCAGTCGTTTCCTCGTCTCTTCATCCGACTGGAACGCCACAATTTTACTTTTCTTCACCCAGCACCTACATCCACACACGTAAAAAATGAATAAAATAATAATAATAAATTAGTAAAAAAAAGTATAAGAAGAAAAAAACTGTAACGACTCAGTCAGTAACCTGCAGCGTTCCGTGAACTCTGCACTGTCCAGGAAGTCCACGAGCAGTCTCCCCTCCAGCCTCAAGTTCTGAGACCCCTCGTCCGAGCCTGGGGCTCGCACCGTGAGCAGGGCCGGCCACCAGGGCCACGTGGCCAGCTTGGCCCAGCACTTGACGGCCCACGTGTGCGTGTGGAAGGGGGCGATGCGGGCGCTGTCTCGCCTCAGCTCCTCGTTGTACTCGTCCCCCCAGCAGTCGTACGTGACCTCCACCGTCTCTGCACTGGGCAGCCTCAGCACTTGCGCCACGTTCCAGATGCCGTCGCCGTCGATGACGTCTACATGTAGAAAAAAAAACATTGGTTAAGTATTTTATTAAATTTAAGAGAACCGTTTGACTTAGTGAGAGTATGCACCAGTGCAAGTTTTCTTCGTTTACCTAACCAATCGCCCACTTGGAGTGCGGGCGCCGACACCTCCGCACTCATTGCGCACTTCGCTCTCTGTTGGTGTTTGAGTTGGCCAGATTTGAAAATCATCCGTGTGTGTACTAAGTACGAATGTAGCCATGCTGCAACATGGCTGCATGCGTCTCTTCATGATCCATCGACAGCGTCAAAGATCGTTTTGCAGGAGACGATGGAGGAGATTCAAGCTGCCGCAGTTGTGGACGATGAACCGCGCGCTGGACGTCATGGCAGCGCAGGGCTGTTCCTGTTCACGAAGGACGGAGATGCTGTCGAGGAGACGCCCGAGGAGCTCGCTGCTCTTGAGATGGAGCGTGCCGCCAACAAGAAGCTGGCAGATGACTTGGCGGACGAAGAGCAGCGACGTCGCATGGAAGAGGATAAGGACCGAGAGGACGAGGTCGCCGTCGTCCGTCAGATCAATGTCGAGTACTCCATCACGGCCGAGGAGGAGGAGAGGGAGCGTCGTGTGCACGAGTACGAGATCGCCAAGGTGCAGGACGAGATGCTGCGCAGACGCAGCCAAGTTGCAGCAATCGAGGCTTCGGAGAAAGAACGCAAGCGACGTATCTCTGAAGCAGAGGAGGTGCAGGTGCAGGAACTGAAAGAACGGGCGTTCTCGCAGGAGCTGGCGGTTCAAGCCATGGAGAAGGAGCGCGTGCGTCGTCTGAGTCTCCCGGAGCATCGTGAGCGAGCTCCGTCTGCAGTTGGTGCGGCAGGACTTGAGAGGTTTTACTCGTGCAAAAGTGTTGATGCGGAGGATGAGGATGCGACCGTTGCGGACGAAACAGACGAGTCTGGTATGGTGGACGGATTAAGTGAAATCCCAGTTGTGCACGCATCCGCATCCAAGGTCCTAGTGGATGAAAACTCCGAGTGGCGCTGCTTCATTGCGTCCGAGAATGCAAACGAGGAAAAGAGCCAACTTCATGGTAAAGCGATCTCTGCGGTCTGTCTACTAGTTTCCTGGTACCTGATCATTAATTATTGTTGTTGTTGCTGTCGTGAACAGCACTTCGCTTGAGCTTGGAAGAAGAACTTAAGACTGAACGGCACGCCAAGTACATTGAACTGGTAGGTGATGTCCGCTTGTTGCGCTTCTTGCGCGGTTACAAGATGAACGTTTCGGTGGCTGCCACCAAATACCGAGAGATGTTGGCAATGCGTCAGAAACTTAAACTCGACGATATTCGTGACGACATCGTCAGCAACAACATGGTGACTGACGAGTTCCCTCATTTCCAGAAGATTATCCCACACCTGCCATTCCTCGACACGTACGACATTTTCTCCGCTCCTGACGGTCACGTGTTTTACTTTGAAATGACGGGCTACGCCGACTTTCACAAACTGTTGACCGATGTCACAGAAGAGGAGTGGCAGACTTTCTTCCTCTACTCGATGGAGTATCGAGCTCTGAAGCTCGACCAACTGAGCCGTCAAAATGAAAGGCTGGTGCAGACCATCCAAGTTCGTGATTTAGGGGGCTTCTCCATCGCGCGTTTCAATCCAAAGCTGCTCAAGCGGATTAGACCACTCGTGTCGATCGCCACCAAGTGCTACCCGGAGTCGATGCACAGAGTGCTGGTATTGCACGCGCCTTGGATATTCGACAAGGTCTGGACCGCCGTCAAGTCCATGCTTCAAGAAACTCAACTGCGCAAGGTGCTCATGGAAGGTAATTCTCTTGAACGACTGCTGGAGTTTGCGGGTGGGCGCGACAAGCTGCCCAAACTACTAGGCGGTCGAAGCACTACGCACGCCATCCCTCAGACTGGGTTCCTAGGGCGCAACACATTTCTGCTACTCTGTGAAGACGGCGCAACTCAGGCGGATATTAAGTCTGGTGGTACGTTGCAGTTGCCATTCCGCATGAGTGCCAACGACACGCTCTGCTGGGAGTACGTGGTGAAGGAACGGGATATTGTCTTCGCAGTGAAATTCCGAACGCAGGGCATGGGTGGTGCTGAGGAGAGCGACAAGGTTGAACCGGAGCGTGTTTCGAGTGGGACACCAATTGCGAGCTCCTTCACGGCCTCAGAAGATGGCACAGTGGTGCTTTCCTGGGACAACTCGTTCTCATGGACACGCGGAAAGACCATAGCGTACAAGGCCAAGGTGGTGAAGTCAACGCACGACTTTTCTTCGCTCGATATCAGCGGCAACGACTGCGTTTGATGCAGTAACGTACTGCCGAAGGCATGCATCGAGGAGTTCATATTCTTTATTCGCCGGCACTCAATCCAACTTCCGTTTCCGCTGAGGCTAGAGGGCACACCAGAAAACTAACACGCTGTATTGTGAGTATCTCCCAATGCATTGTTGACAACAGTACTCTGATGTTCGCTACAATTCTCCTGAAAGACAGATCCTACCTGCTGCAAACACTTATGCTTTCATTGCTTGCTGCTGAGGTTGAGCGTCAGGATGACGGCGTTCGTCATGCAAGAATCACATGATGTTAATTGCTGCGTACTAACCTTACTTCTTGAAGTACGTAGTAATTCGGAGGTGCATGCTGTGCAATACTCTCCGCTTGATGCTGAAGTCAAGCACCCGAGGGATACTGTCTCGATCCCGTCGATCAAGTGTCCAACAGCAGCGGCATGAGGACTCCTCGAATCGGACGACCATGGCGAAGTTGCAGAGGCCATTTGAGCGTGTACTGCATCGCCAGCATTTGAGAGAGCGCGCCGCAAAAGGGCCGATAGCTGTATATTTGAGACCTTCGAGGGTAGTATTTCACTTGCTTCGGTTGCTGTAGGTGGCAAGTATCGGTAGTACGGGAGTGCAGCACGGTGATGCTGTAAAATAATAAGCCCACGCGGGTGTCGTGATCAGGCTCGCCGCGCTGCTCGGCACACAGAGCGGCGGACATCTAGTTGGTTGATTACAGCCGCGGGAGCGGCGCGCTTTGACACGCATGGGGTCGATGGCGACAGTAGGTGACACAGAAGCTGGACAGCAGCTTGGAACAGCAGCGGAGTCCGCTGCGGATGCCCTTGGTCTAGAACCTAATCGGCGAAGGCGGCGACTGGCCCTCAAAGCACACTTGCTGCCGCCGTTGCTGCTGCTCGCGCACGAACTGCTCGCGCTCGTGCTTGACCTGCGCCTGCAGATGCCGCTGCTGCGCGCCGAGGTCCATGTCCATCTCGCTCTCCTCGAACAATTGTTGCTGCTGCTCGACCACGCGCCTCCGGACGCGCTCGTGCTCGTGCTCGCGCTGGTGGGCGAAGCGGCCCACGAGCTGCGCGAGCTGCGCGATCTCGGTGGCCGCGCCGTCCACCTGCACTTGCATGGCGTTGACCATGGCCTGCAGCTCGTGCACCTGCTTGCGCGAGGCCTTCTTGGGGTGGTGGTTGTGCGCCCGGGGGGACGCGGTGTCGCGAGCGCCGCTGCACTTGGGCCTGCCTCGCGACGTGGCTCTGCTGCTGCTATTGTTGTTACTACTACTACTACTGCTGCTGCTGCTGGGCGGGGGCGTGCAGACGGCCGGCTCGACGAACAGCATGGCGTCCGCGGCGTTGAGCGCCAGCACGGGCGCACTGAGCCCGAGCACGTCCAGTGCGTCGAGGCTGTCGTCGAGCCGGCGGCTCTCGAGGTCGGCAAAGTCGATCCGCGGCGGCAGGCAGTCCAGGCCGGCTGGCAGCGCGAAGGCAGCCCGCTCGGGCTCGAAGACGGTATTGCAGCCGTGATTCATGGTCTCCAACCGATCCGATCGGCGAGCGAGTTGGTGTTGAAGCTGGAGGATTGAGTTGTGACGGAAATTCCGTCACGGAATGCGGCCGTGTTGCAGTGTGTGTTTTCGTCAGCGGCTGCCACTGATTGGGCGGGTGACAGTGGTACAATGTGCTGTCTATTAATACAGCAAGTACAGTGTATACCGTATACGCAAAGGCAACACAGAAAACAACGTTGCTGTGCGCGGCGCCCCGAAAGTAAACTACTGTAGCGTCTACTGGTTTTTTTGGCCCCCAGCTAATAGCGGTTGGTTGACTGGCTGCAGGTTGCTACGTTCCTCATTCGCTCGGCGATGGGAGGTTGATCAAATGCCAACCGCAATCAAACTGGGCGGGGTGCGGCCGGTCGTGCTCGTGAGCGCTTCGACGCTTGCGCGCAGTATGGTATTCTTTAGCGCTTCGGCCGGTCGGTGCGGGACAGAAGAGCCAGCGCTAAATATGACCTGGCTGTGCAATTCTGTTTGCTTACCTTCACTTGACGTTACAGAAGGAGGCCGTTGCGAGTGAGGGCCGGTCGTTTTGGTCGGCCGGAAACATATGCGAATTTGTATGCCGCCCATTGCCAGTCATTCCCGCCGCATGTCTCTCGTCGCAAGGGTGCGGCAATACTTTTGCAAATGCCGTGGGCACTGCAGCTCCAAGCGGTGAAAGCTTCAACGGCAATAGCGCCTCCGAACTCGCGCAGGCCCCACTGCCGACGAAGCCGACTGCATTCCCTGCCCGGGCGCAACGAGCCCCGTGTGTGACGACTTGGCGGTGTCAACGCCCATGTCCGACGAAATCAGAAACAGGGATGTGCGCGCTCAACGGACGCAACGCTGGGTGGGCTTTCGGTCTCTGCCTGCCAATTT